>ONZH01021905.1:0-18352 GCA_900303285.1 Rhinella marina | reverse complement strand
TTGTTTCACTGGACTGTAGTGTATAGAAAAGAGAAAAACGTTTCCCTAGACTGACGCTACTGTACAGTACACTACAATAATTGTTCACTGGACTGTAGTGTATAGAAATGAGAGAAAAACGTATTTCCTAGACTGACGCTACTGTACAGTACACTACATAATTGTTCACTGGACTGTAGTGTATAGAAATGAGAGAAAAACGTATTCCCTAGACTGACGCTACTGTACAGTACACTACATAATTGTTCACTGGACTGTAGTGTATAGAAATGAGAGAAAAAACGTATTCCCTAGACTGACGCTACTGTACAGTACACTACATAATTGTTCACTGGACTGTAGTGTATGAAATGAGAAAAAACGTAGTCCTAAAATGGACGCTATTTGGCAACCACTACATTTTTCACTGGACTGTAGTACATAAACTGAAAGAAAAACGTATTTAGACTGACGCTACTGTACACACACTACATAATTGTTCACTGGACTGTAGTGTATAGAAATGACAGAAAAACGTATTCCCTAGACTGACGCTACTGTACAGTACACTACATAATTGTTCACTGGACTGTAGTGTATAGAAATGACAGAAAAACGTATTCCCTAGACTGACGCTACTGTACAGTACACTACATAATTGTTCACTGGACTGTAGTGTATAGAAGAAATGAGAAAAACGTATTCCCTAGACTGACGCTACTGTACAGTACACTACATAATTGTTCACTGGACTGTAGTGTATAGAAATGAGAGAAAAACGTATTCCCTAGACTGACGCTACTGTACAGTACACTACATAATTGTTCACTGGACTGTAGTGTATTAGAAAGAGGACAAAAATCGTATTCCCTAGACTGACGCTACTTACAGATACACTACATAATTGTTCACTGGACTGTAGTGTATAGAAATGACAGAAAAAACGTAATCCCTAGACTGACGCTTACTGTAACTGTACACTTACATGATTGTTCACTGGACTGTAGTGTATTAGAAATGGACAAGAAAAAACCCAGTAAGTCTTTAAATGTCCGTCTATTTTACCGCAAACCAATACATTTTTCACTGGACTGTAGTACATATAACTGAAAGAATTTATGTATTTTATATACTGACGCTACTGTACAGCACAATACATAATTGTTCACTGGACTGTATTGTATAGAAATGACAGAAAAATGTATTCCTAGACTGACGCTACTGTACAGTACACTACATAATTGTTCACTGGACTGTAGTGTATAGAAATGACAGAAAACTATTCCCTAGACTGACGCTACTGTACAGTAAACTACATAATTGTTCACTGGACTGTAGTGTATAGAAATGACAGAAAAACGTAAACCCTACACTGACGCTACTGTACAGTATACTACATAATTGTTCACTGGACTGTAGTGTATAAAAATGACAGAAAAACGTATTCCCTAGACTGACGCTACTGTGCAATACACTACATAATTGTTCACTGGACTGTAGTGTATAGAAATTAGAGAAAAACGTATTCCCTAGACTGACGCTATTGTACAGTACACTACATAATTGTTCACTGGACTGTAGTGTATAGAAATGAGAGAAAAACGTATTCCGTAGACTGACGCTACTGTACAGTACACTACATAATTGTTCACTGGACTGTAGTTTACAGAAATGACAGAAAAACATATTCCCTAGACTGACGCTGCTGTAAAGTACACTACATAATTGTTCACTGGACTGTAGTGTATAGAAATGATAGAAAATAACGTAGTTTTTAAATGGCGGCTATTTTACCGCAAACCACTACATTCTTCACTGGACTGTAGTACATATAACTGAAAGAAAATACGTATTTTATAGACTGACGCTACTGTACATCCCACTACATAATTGTTCACTGGACTGTAGTGTATATAAATGACAGAAAAACGTATTCCCTAGACTGACGCCACTGTACAGTACACTACATAAATATTCACTGCATTGTAGTGTTTAGAAATGACAGAAAAACGTATTCCCTAGACTGACGCTTCTGTACAGTACATTACATAATTTTTCACTGGACAGTAGTGTATAGAAATGAGAGAAAAACGTATTCCCTAGACTGACGCTACTGTACAGTACACTACATAATTGTTCACTGGACTGTACTTTATAGAAATGAGAGAAAAACGTATTCTTTAGACTGACACTACTGTACAGTAAACTACATAATTGTTCACTGGACTGTAGTGTATAGAAATAAGAAAAAAACGTAGTCTTTAAATGGCGGCTTTTTTACCGCAAACCACTACATTTTTCACTGGACTGTAGTACATATAACTGAAAGAAAATACGTATTTTATAGACTGACGCTACTGTGCAGCACACTACATAATTGTTCACTGGACTGTAGTGTATAGAAATGACAGAAAAACGTATTACCTAGACTGACGCTACTGTACAGTACACTACATAATTGTTCACTTGACTGTACTGTATATAAATGACAGGAAAACGTAATCCCAAGACTGACGCTACTGTACAGTACACTACATAATTGTTCACTGGACTGTAGTGTATTGAAATGACAGAAAAACGTATTCCCTAGACTGACGCTACTGTACAGTACACTACATAATTGTTCACTGGACTGTAGTTTATAGAAATGACAGAAAAACGTATTCCCTAGACTGACGCTACTGTACAGTACACTACATAATTGTTCACTTGACTGTAGTGCATATAAATGACAGGAAAACGTAATACCTAGACTGACGCTACTGTACAGTACACTTTATAATTGTTCACTGAACTGTAGTGTATTGAAATGACAGAAAAACGTATTCCCTAGACTGACGCTACTGTACAGTACACTACATAATTGTTCACTGGATTCTAGTGTATAGAAATGACAGAAAAACGTATTCCCTAGACTGACGCTACTGTACAGTACAGTACATAATTGTTCACTGGACTGTAGTGTATAGAAATCAGAGAAAAACGTATTCCCTAGGCTGACGCTACTGTACAGTACACTACATAATTGTTCACTGGACTGTAGTGTATAGAAATGACAGAAAAACGTATTCCCTAGACTGACGCTACTGTACAGTACACTACATAATTGTTCACTGGACTATAGTGTATAGAAATGAGAGAAAAACGTATTCCCTAGACTGACGCTACTGTACAGTACACTACATAATTGTTCACTGGACTGTAGTGTATAGAAATGAGAAAATAACTTAGTCTTTAAATGCCGGCTATTTTATCGCAAACCACTACATTTTTTACTGGACTGTTATGTATAGAAATGAGAGAAAAACATATTCTCTAGACTGACGCTACTGTACAGTACACTACATAATTGTTCACTGGAGTGTAGTGTATAGAAATTAGACTAAAACGTAGTCTTTAAATGGCGGCTATTTTCCCGCAAACCACTACATTTTTCACTGGACTGCAGTACATATAACTGAAAGGAAATACGTATTTTATAGACTGACGCTACTGTACAGTACACTACTTAATTGTTCACTGGACTGTAGTGTATAGAAATGGCAGAAAAACGTATTCCCTAGACTGACGCTACTGTACAGTACACTACCTAATTGTTCACTGGACTGTAGTGTATAGAAATGACAGAAATACGTATTCCCTAGATTGACGCTAGTGTACAGTACACTACATAATTGTTCACTGGACTGTAGTGTATAGAAATGACAGAAAAACATATTCCCTTGATTGACGCTACTGTATAGTACACAACATAATTGTTCACTGAACTGTAGTGTATAGAAATGAGAGGAAAACGTATTCCCTAGATTGACGCTAGTGTACAGTACACTACATAATTGTTCACTGGACTGTATTGTATAGAAATGACAGAAAAACATTTTCCCTAGACTGTCCCTACTGTACAGTACACTGCATAATTGTTCACTGGACTGTAGTGTATAGAAATGAGAAAAAAACCTAGTCTTTAAATTGCGGCTATTTTACCGCAAACCACTACATTTTTCACTGGACTGTAGTACATATAACTGAAAGAAAATACGTATTTTATAGACTGACGCTACTGTACAGCACACTACATAATTGTTCACTGGACTGTAGTATATAGAATTGACAGAAAAACGTATTCCCTAGACTGACGCTACTTTACAGTACACTACATAATTGTTCACTGGACTGTGGTGTATAGAATTGACAGAAAAATGTATTCCCTAGACTGACGCTACTGTACAGTACGATACATAATTGTTCACTGGACTGTAGTGTATAGAGATGATAGAAAAACATATTCCCTATACTGCAGTAAAGATCTCAGCAAGCCAATGTACAGTAGCAGCAAAAATGAGTACTTTGAGCAATTTCTTTTGGGTCTGTGTGGACCACGTGCTGTACCTTCTACCACCAGTCACTGTGTACAGTGTGCAGCCAAGATGGCGGTAGCTGCACTACAAGTCCCAGCCACCAGCCAGGAGGAGACAAAAAAAAGGCGCTTGTAGCCCTTAGAAGGGCTGTTGGGTTCTTTGTGGGTGATTCCTGCCTAACCAACATCTAAATTGAGGCCCTAACACTCTCCCTGACAGACAGCAGCTCTATCCCTAATCTCATGAAGACGGCGTATGACGCGAGCAGCTCGGGACCAGATTCTTATATTCCCAGGTCATCTGATCTCGCCAGCCAATCGCTGCTATAGACTTGTAGGGCCCCCACGTGATGCTAGGAGGTACCAAAGAGTCTCCTGCATGTTGAGTGGCTGAAAAAAGGCGCCTAACATGCAGGAAGAGCAAGTTGCCATTTCCTCGAGGATCGTGATATGCTCGTCCGAGTAGCGAGCATATGCGAATACCCGAATGCTCGAACGAGCATCAAGCTCGGACGAGCATGTTCGCTCATCTCTATTTGAGAGGCATTGTGAAAGACAAAAAGTTTTTAAAGGGAGTCTGTCACCTCATTTTCACCTATATAACTAACAGCAGTGTCCCACAGAAGATTGCAGACACATCCCAAACATACCTGTGTGCTCTGTGTGTCTGTATTACATGTCCAGAAAAAGCACTTTTATTCTGCTGGAAAACAGCTCCCAAGTGCCCAGCTGAAAGTAAATACAGCTTTGTCTCCTGACCCGATTTCTAACAGCTATATCTTCTGATATACTGGGTATAATGCTGTGATTTTTATATCATTTGAAAGCTTGAAATGTCAGCTTTCAAAGAAACCATTTTTCTATCTGCTACCAATCCTAAGATATGAGCAACTAAAGCAGCACTCCCCTCTTCAGTCTGGTTTGCTTTGGACACTTGCAGCAGCGAGCTGGGCACTTGGGAGCTGTTTTCCAGCAGAATACAAGTGCTTTTACTGGACATGTAACGCAGACACAAAGTGCACACAGGTATGTCTGGGATGTGTATGGAATCTTCTATGGGGCAGTGCTCTTAGTTATTTTGGTGAAAAACAGTTGAAAGACTCCCTTGGATGAGGGTGACCTCGTGTTATTACTTATGGAAGCTCAAGTTGACCATATATTACAAAGTCTAGCTGATGATGTAAGGCATGAATGGGTCATGTCTACTGGAGCTGAAGATCGTCCTCTGTGTTTATTAATATATCCCTTTAAGGAGTCTTAATTGCTTATTCGTCTAGAAATCATCCTCCAATGACATAGTACATTTCTATATTTTATATCTTGCCTTTTACACAATGGCACTAAGTGGTTCATTTCACTAATCAGTGCTTGTGGGATAGATATTTTAGTGCGTTTTAGCAATCTTATTCTGTATATACGTATAACCAAGGTAAGTGGAATGGACCATACCATACGTGGAATGGAGTTTTTTTTCTTTTTTTTTATTGACACAGCAAGGTTGGTTCTCATATTAAAAGAAATAATTGATGAATACTTTACTGTCATGATTCTACATAAAGTTTGTTTGTGGTCCAAAACCAAGAAGACACATAGATCCGCACAGGAGCTGTAAACTCAAAACATTAGGAGATATTTAAAGGGGTTATCTCACTTCAGCAAATGGCATTTATCATGTAGACAAAGTTAATACAAGGCTCTTACTAATGTATTTTTATTATCCATATTGCCTCTTTTGCTGGCTTGATTCAGTTTTCTATCACGTTACACACTGCTCGTTTCCAGGGGTTACGATAGCGCATATACAAAGTGGCTGAGACAAAAGCCCACATTCCCAGAAACCAGAGAGACTGGTGCTTTTTCCTGTAGTGTGCAAACATGATCACTGCTGCTGGATTGCAAGCAGTGTATACTATGTGTGAGGCAGTGACAGGCCTCATATATGAAGAGGGAAGATATGTGTCTCCTAGGATGGTGCAGGAAACCTATTAGAGGACATGTATGTTATGATTTGCTGTGTTTTCCCCACGATCACCTGGCATGAGGTGAGGCCAGGTGTGATAATCACTTGGGGATAAAGCAATCCTCAGTGTGTGAGAGGAGGAAGGGAAGGAAGCCTGCAGAGGCTCTGGGTGGTTCCAGCCAGGAGGGCAGGGGGACCACAAGGATGAGGAATCCTGAGTTTGGGGGGACCCAGCCATGCCTGAAGAAGAAAGGTGTCGCACGGTCAGAGTCAGGAGGACTGCTGGATCGCTGGATCAAATCCCGCCAAGGTATTTTGCTGCTTCTACAAGGAGGACTGGTGGGTTTCACTGGTCACTGAGGTTGTCTGACCGAAGCCGATACCATAGTCATGACCATGTGATCAGTCACATGGTTTGGGAGGAGACAGGCTGTTTGTGTGATCCTAACCATGTGACTGATCACATGGTCATGACATCATTGAAGGTCCTTGCAAGCTATGGTGAATGGAGTGTTTCTTCTCTGCCTGGGCCTGTCAATCAACAGACCCTGTAGGAGCAGGGGTAACGCCCCTTGCACCTAGAGGCCTTATTAGCATAAAATAAAAGTTCATTTTATATAAAAATGGGGCCACCAGTAAATAAAACAGATATATATTTGGAATCAGATGACATTAGCACATCTCTAATGTCAGCCTGATTCATACCGAAAAAACTGGTGACAGAAACTCTTTAACTTTCTCTACATGATAAATGCCATTTACTGAAGTGAGAGGACCCCTTTAATGAAGACTTTTTGGTGGCAATTGAGTACATAACCTTTTGGCATCCACCAAAATACTGTAACTGTTGGGATCTTGTTTTTCATTCTTAATGACAACATAATAGAATAATTGTGATTGTTTTTCAACCCCTCTATGATGCTTTCTATAACAGTATACCATTGAAAATTCCATCTAAAAAGTAGCCTGTTTAACAGTTACTTATATTAAGGTGATATGTTCTCCTTACAGTCTGTAGGTCACACAAATATTTCATAGTCAACGCTGATCTTAAATTATTTATACATTGAATGGTGAAAGGAGTAACTGTGGGAGACAACCCTCTTTGCTCCATCACATTTGTGAATATATGTGTTCTACATTAAATATATCTGTCAAAGCAATGCAATGAAAATGCTACCTGTGAAATTTAGTATTCAATAAAGAAAGAGTGTTTTCTGTGGGACATAAACAGTAAAAATTGTAAATCTTTGATCAGTGCCACTATCCTGTGCAACTGTCATTTATATAAATGTTTAAATAGAGGCTCCAAAGTAATGGTGGGAAAAGTCAGCAGATTCTATAATTAGTGCTGATCTCTAGAATATTGTCAAGTAAGGAAAAAGTGATAAAGAAAACAGATGCCAAGGGAAGCCATCACAGAAATAACTGTTGATGGCACAAAAAAAAGTAAAAAGTAAAATAACCAATGTATACCTAGCAAATGAGGCAGCTGCCTAGCACAAAGTAACATGGAAATCTACTACAAACATTGTATAATATTCACTCATAACCAATACACATAGTAGTACATTAACGTTAATAAATGCTGTCACAGTCCCTTATTATTGTCTAAAATCGGAGCTCTAGCACAGTGATTTTCAACCAGTGTGATGCGCAGTCACGCTTCCTACAGTGTCCTCCGGTCCGCGCTCTGCTCTCTTCCCTGGCGGCGCCAGGTCATAGTGTGCGCAGGCCAGGGAAGAGAGCGGAGCGCGGACCGGAGGGCAGCCGCAGCGCAGAACAGGTAAGAAAGGTTTTTTATTTTTATCTTATGTGGCTGGGTGGGCTGATCTGAGGTCTGATGGGGGCACAATACGCTGATCTGAGGTTTGATGGGGCACAATACGCTGATCTGAGGTCTGATGGGGGCACATTAAGCTGATCTGAGTTCTGATGGGGGCACAATACGCTGATCTGAGGTCTGATGGGGGCACAATATGCAGATCTGAGGTTTGATGGGGCACAATACGCTGATCTGAGGTCTGATGGGGGGCACAATACGCTGATCTGAGTTGATGGGCCACAATACGCTGATCTAAGGTCTGATGGGGCACAATACGCTGATCTGAGGTCTGATGGGGGCACATTAAGCTGATTTGAGGTCTGATGGGGGCACATTAAGCTGATCTGAGTTCTGATGGGGGCACAATACGCTGATCTGAGGTCTGATGGGGGCACAATATGCAGATCTGAGGTTTGATGGGGCACAATACGCTGATCTGAGGTCTGATGGGGGCACAATACGCTGATCTGAGGTCTGATGGGGCACAGTAGGCTGATCTGAGGTCTGATGGGGCACAATATGCAGATCTGAGGTTTGATGGGGCACAATACGCTGATCTGAGGTCTGATGGGGGCACAATACGCTGATCTGAGGTCTGATGGGGGGCACAATACGCTGATCTGAGGTCTGATGGGGCACAATATGCTGATCTAAGGTCTGATGGGGCACAATACGCTGATCTGAGGTCTGATGGGGGCACATTAAGCTGATCTGAGGTGCTCCCATTTTCAACCACATATCTATGTGAGCTGGGCTTTTCAAGCTTGACTGCGATAAAAACTAAAAACAGGGAGAGACTGAGAACTGTTGAGGAAGAGGTTCGTGTGTGTCTTTCCCCATTCCTGCCAGGATATCCCTTTTGTGTTCATCGAAACAGGCCCAGGTTTCACACTGAGTGAGTATAAATACATTTAGAATCTATATTATTAACTATATGTATAATATGTACTGTTTTAGTGTCATTTTGTGCCATTTTGGTTGGTGGTGTGCCCCGGGATTTTTTAAGTGTAAAAAGTGTGCCGCGGCTCAAAAAAGGTTGAAAATCACTGCTCTAGCATATAGAATTTTTTTTTTTAAATAGAATTTAGATAACGACTTTATATCTCTCAGTTATAAACAAAAATGTTGCTTTCAGGTTAATAGATTGCAGTGCCTGTTACCCTCTCTCTCTCTCTCTATATATATATATATATATCTTATCAGACACGTGTCATAGTAACTGTCTTTAATCAACTTGTGCATCATCGCTTCACACCCCTCCTTGTAGTCTCCTGGTATCGGCTGGGACTTTTGGTATTTCGATATCGAGGGGTTTGATGGAGTTGAAGCGCTGTGACCTTGGCCACACCTCACCTTCTGCCCACATATCCTGCATACCCCCAGTGACTGTGTGAGATATTCCCATGTTGGTGAGTTTAGCATTTTCCCTCCACCATTGCTTGATACCTACCTACCGCTGCTTTTATGAACCCATACATTGCTAGTGTGTTCCTCACAGGTAGTCTCTCCAGTAGCAGGCCATGTGCTCTTCCTCTGTTTGGCTCCAGATCTCCCACTGCTTTCACCCTGCCATCTCACGGGCACGTTTCCACTCTGCTGTCTCTCGAGCATGCTTCCACCCTGTTGTCTCACTAGCACGCTTGCACCCTGCTGTCTCACGGGCATGCTTCCACCTTGCTAACTTTTGGGCCCGCTTCCACCTTGCTGTCTCACGGGCATACTGCCACTCTCGTCTCCTGATGATAAAAATGCCCATTCTTCACCCAGCTCCCACATGTGATTGTCCACATCATCTTCTACATCTGTTTGATCGTCACTTATTTCACCCTCACCTGTCTCTTGCACACGTCCCTGATGTCTCGCAATATGTGCTCCCACCCAACTGTTATCATCTGTAGTTACACGCCTAGAGGAGTCTGGTGCAGATCTCTCCTCCAAGTCTGTGCTGGCGTGTACCTGCTGACTGTCCCCACAAAAGTCATCCTCACTGAAAAGCGGAGAAGAGCCGGAGGCAAACATTACTTGGCTAACCGACTGAGCAGCAAAAGTAATAGGCAGGTTCAGGATAGGTTGAGTGCATAGAGACTGTTCCTGGGCCATGCTGTCACGCTCCGGTGTGGGCGAAGATTTCACACCAAGCGCAGGAGGAAGAGGAGGGGAAAGGAAATGGGATTAGGAATAGAACTAGTGAAGGCAGATGGACACCTCCTAGTGAGACCCTTACTCCAGTCCTGGCTAACTAACAGTATGAAAAGGCCTAGAAGGTAGGCAAGTTCATACGCCGGAAACCTGGGACCCTAACTGTCCCTGAAGGACCCTGAAGCCAGTGACTGGAATGAGACAAACTGTTCCTCCATCAGCCTGGACGAACAGTAGTCTCTCCTCAGGCCCAAACACCAAAACACAGGGAAGGAATACACAAATAAACAAAAGGGAAAGAGGACACTTAACTTTCCTGAAGCTAATGGCAGCAACGGGATCTCCACAGAGAATCACACACCAGCAGACCACAGAATGTATAAACCGCACAGCATGTTGGGAGAAGCAATACTAAATAGACAAAGATATTTTAAAAGACACCTACACCTGAAGGGGGAGGGTGTGGTGAATGCTAGCAACAACAAAACAACCAAAGGAGAACCTGTCAGATTAACCCACGGGTTGCCAATCTGACAGACCTCCTGATACCTGTAGCAGGAATGTTCGTGACAGTACCCCCCCTTCTACGGGTGGCCTCCGGACAGCCAGGATCAACTTTATCCGTATGAGACCGGTGAAAAGCTTTCACCAAACGACTGGCATTCACGTCAGATGCCGGTACCCACGTCCTCTCCTCTGGTCCATAACACTTCCAGTGAACAAGATACTGAAGAGATCTACGGAGAACTCGAGAGTCAATAATCTTGGCGATTTAGAATTCCAAACTGCCGTCCACCATGACAGGTGCGGGTGGCAAGGGAGATGGCTCCAATAGTTCAACATATCTCTTCAACAAAGATCTGTGAAACACATTATGAATTTTCAGGGCCTGAGGAAGTTTAAGATGAAATGCTACAGGATTAATGATGGCAGTGATCTTATATGGACCAATAAATCTTGGACCCAACTTTCAAGATGGGACTTTCAACTTAATGTTTCTTGTGGACAGCCACACAGAATCACCCACTCTTAGGTCCGGACCATTCATACGTTTCCTGTCAGCCACACGTTTGTACTTGTTGCCCATATTAATCAAGTTATTTTGAATTTTCCGCCATATAGCGGCAATGATGACGAAAAACGTTCTTCCTCAGGGGTACCAGAAGTATCTGAACCAGAAAATGTGCCAAACTGCGGGTGAAACCCATATGCCCCAAAAAACGGCGACTTGTCAGTGGACTCCTGTCTACGATTGCTTATGGCAAACACCGCCAGAGACAAAAACAAGGACCACTCCTCCTGATTCTCAGACAAAACATCTCAAGTAAGTCTCCAGACTCTGATTAGTACACTCCGTCTGTCCGTTCGACTGAGGATGAAAAGCCGAAGAGAAGGACAGTTGTACCCCCAGACGAGTACAGAACGCCCTCCAGAATCTGGAAACGAACTGAGTCCCACTATCCGAGACCACATCAGTGGGAATGCCATGGAGTTTCACAATATTAGTAACATAGTAACATAGTTTACAAGGTCGAAAAAAGGCATCTGTCTATCCAGTTCGGCCTGTTATCTTGCAAGTTGATCCAGAGGAAGGCAAAAAAACCCTGTGAGGTAGAGGCCAATTTTCTTCACTTTAGGGGAAAAAATTCCTTCCTGACCCCAATTGGGCAATCAGAATTACTCCCTGGATCAACAACCCATCTCTAGTAACTATAACCTGTTATATTATTACCCTCCAGAAATACATCCAGACCCCTTTTAAACTGTTTTAGTGAACATCACAACCTCCTCAGGCAGAGAGTTCCATAGTCTTACTGCTCTTACCGTAAAGAATCCTCTTCTATGTTTGTGGACAAACCTCTTCTATGTTTGTCATCTGCAAAAATTGATATTTTACTGTGCAAGCCTTCTACAAGATCATTAATAAATATATTGAAGAGAATAGGGCCCAATACTGACCCCTGTGGTACCCCACTAGTGACAGTGACCCAATCTGAGTATGTGCCGTTAATAACCACCCTCTGTTTTCTATCACTGAGCCAGTTACTTACCCACATACAGACATTTTCTCCCAGGCCAAGCATTCTCATTTTATATACTAAACTTTCAGATATACGACATCCATTGATTCTCTGCGGTCCAGTCTAGAACTTACCTCCTCATAGAAGCTGATTAAATTAGTTTGACATGACCGATCCTTCATGAAGCCATGCTGATATGGAGTTATTTGCTTATTTTTATTAAGAAACTTAAAGATAGCATCTCTTAGAAAACCTTCAAACAGTTTACCCACGACAGATGTTATACTTACTGGCCTATAGTTCCCGGGTTCTGTTTTTGGACCCTTTTTGAATATTGGCACCACATTTGCTATGCGCCAATCCTCTGGAACACTCCCTGTCAGTATAGAGTCCTTATAGGGGTTGTCCGAGTTATTTTTTTGTCCTTTGTATGTTTCTAACTAGTCAAATACAACAGCTTTTCCATACACTTTCTGCTTCTAAAGCTGTTGGTTTCTTAGATTTAACTTAGGGTCACATGACCTGTGATGTCAGCTTATCTCCCTGCTGTTGTGATGTTTCGTGCACAAGCCTCAGAGATCAGATAACAGTCTGTACACGAGACGTCACTGTGCTGGGCACGCCCCCCCCTGCTCTGTCGCTGCTGCCATCTGCTCTCTCCCTGGATTCTTTCAGATAAAACATTAACCCCTTCAGCCAGAACACACTGAAGGCTTTACAACAGCAGCTGCAGATGTAAAGAGACACAGGATCTGCCCTCCTCACCCTACAGACACAAAGCTGACACTGGAGCTGATCTGGAGGAGATGCAAAGTATTGAATTGTGCAAGAACAGGTAGGGGGAAGACCCTGTGTCTATCAACAGTGTCATTGTACAGCTGGGACTTGTAGTCCTATACATACAACATGCTGATGAGTATCCCAGCAGGCAGACATGTCACTCAGCACTTGTATTCACTCCCTTTACAGAGAGGGGGGAGGGGCAGAGATTGTTATTAATGCAGGTAAACAAAGGCCAGAAGAGAACCAGGAAAATGAGGAAATAGAGATTTTTTTTGCCTAAAACTTGCTTAACTTAGTTATATATTGCTGCCCATCAGATTTAAAGTACTATATATTTTTTTTCATAACTCGGAAAACCCCTTTAAATGGATACGGGGGTGTATGCCATCCGGTCCTGGCGATTTATCTATTTTAATCTTTTTAAGACGCCGCTGTACTTCTTCCTGGGTCAGACAGGGCACTTTTAATGGGGAATTTACTTTTATATTCTGCATTTCATCTGACAGTTTATTTTCCTCAGTGAATACAGTGGAGAAAAAAATATTTAGTAGTTTTGCTTTCTCCTCATCGCTCTCTGCAACTCCCCCCTCAGGTTTATACTTTTTACTATTTATATAATTGAAGAACATTTTAATGTTAGTTTTACTCTCTTTAGCAATTAATCTCTCAGTCTCTAGTTTGGCTGCTTTTATTTGTCTTTTACATATCCTATTTTTTACCTTATAGTTTTTCAATGCTTCCTCGCCACCCTCCTGTTTTAGTGATTTAAATGCTTTCTTTTTGTCATGTATTGCTTTCTTTACAGCTGTATTTATCCACATAGTTTTTTTCTTTTTTAATAATCTTTTATTCCCATTAGGTATGTACCTCTCACAATTAGATATTAGGATGCTTTTAAAAATATCCCATTTTGTGGCTGTATTTTTATTTTTGAGGACTTTGTCCCAGTTAGTTAGGTCTATGGCCTTTCTTAGATGGTTAAATTTTGCTTTTTTGAAGTTTGGTATTTTTGTTCCTCCCTGAAGAAACGCTCTTTTGAATGACAATTTGAAGGTTATTATATTATGGTCACTATTTCCCAGGTGTCCCCCAACCTGCACATCTGTTGTTCTGTCAGGTCTATTGGTTAATACTAAGTCCAGTATGGCTGTCCCTCTAGTCGGGTCCTGAACCAGTTGGGAAAGGTACTTGTCTTTGGTTATTTCCAAGAACCTGTTTCCTTTATGAGATATTCAGGTTTCAGTTTCCCAGTCTATATCTGGGTAGTTGAAGTCCCCCATAACCTCATTATGATTTGCCGCCTCATCTATTTCATTTAGAAGTAGATTTTCTGTGGACTCTGATATATTAGGTGGTTTATAATAAACTCCTATTAGTATTTTATTATTGATTTTGGCTCCATTTATTTCTACCCACAGTGACTCCACATGTTCGTGTCCCTCACTTATATCTTCCCGGAGTGTAGGCTTTAGACAGGACTTTACATAAAGGCAAACTCCTCCCCCTCTCCGGTTTTGGCGATCCTTTCTAAATAGACTATAACCTTGTACATTAACTGTCCAGTCATAGCTATCATCCAGCCATGTCTCACTACTCCCACTATGTCATAGTCCTCCTCACACATCACCAATTCCAGTTCACCAATTTTATTAGTCAGGCTTCTGGCATTAGTGTACATACAATTAAGAGGTCTATGTATATTTTTTAACCCACTTTTTAAATTACTTTTACCTGTGAAGTGAATAACCAAGGTTTTTGGGTAACTTTGGCTGTTGTTTTGCCCAGTATTCTCCCTAGATTCCTCACTAACCCCAGCCCCCACTAACCCCCCACTGTCCCCTCCTATGACCCACTCTCTATCTACACTATCTACCCCCTTATTAGTATAACCCCCCACCCTTCCCCCAGATCCTAGTTTAAAAGCTCCTCCAGCCATCTAACCATTTTTCCCCCCAGGGCAGTTGCACCCTCCCCATTAAGGTGCAGCCCGTCCCTACTGTAGAATCTGTAGCCGACAGAGAAGTCGGCCCAGTTCTCCATGAACCCAAACCCTTCCTTCCTGCACCAGCCTCTGACCCACTTATTTAACTCCCTAAGCTCCCGTTGTCTCACTAGTGACGCTCGTGGCACTGGTAGTATTTCTGAAAACACTACCTCGGAGGCCCTGGACTTGAGCTTCTCTCCTAGTTCCCTAAAATCATTTTTAAGGACCTTCCATCTCCCCCTGACTTTGTCATTGGTGCCGATGTGTACCATGACCGCCGGGTCTTCCCCAGCCCCACCCAGCAATCTGTCAATCTGATCCGCAATATGCCGAACCTGAGCACCCGGGAGACAACACACTGTTCGGCAGTCACGGTCTCGGTGACAGATGACCCTGTCTGTCCGCCTAATAATAGAGTCCCCTACCACCAGCATCTGTCTGTCCTTTGCTGCTCTTCTTTTCCCATCCTTCCTGCAGCCGTCATCCTCCTGGTTTCTAGGAGAAACGGCCTGCTGCAGTGTTGCTGGTCCCTGGGCTTTCATCCCTTATATCAGCCAAACATGCATATTTACTAGGGCATTCCAGCTCTGGACTAGCCTCCCTGGCACTTTTCCCTCTACCCCTTCTTACTACATTAACCCAACTGCTGACCTGATAGTCCTGCTCTTGCCCTTCTCCTCCCACCTCCTCTTCACTGGCCCCAGCCAGTGCCTGCACTGTGAGGTCTAAGCCTCTCTCCAGGTGTTTAATGCCCCTAAGTATGTCAAGCTGCTTTTTTAGATCCAAAATCTGGGCTTCCAAATATGCAACGTGATTGCATCTAGTGCAAATGTATTCACCCTCGAATGGCTCTTCAAGGCATGCATACATTGCACAGGACACACACTTAGTAGCATTGTCCATGGAGCACCTGCTAGATGGGGATATACAGTACAGAAAAAACAGTAAATATGCAATAAGTTGTGGTTTGCTGTAGTTGGAGAACTAGATCAAATCAAGTTAACTACACACAAGGAAAATCTTTCCAACCTTACTTTTTTGCTCCTTGTCTTAAACTCCGGTTCTTTAACCCCTTCCCGACCAGTGGCGTACATGTGTCATGGCCGGCAAGTCTTTTGCTGTTTCTGCTGTTTCTCACAGCTGGTGAGGATTACAGTTTTCAAACTGCAATTCTTATTCTGGCCACTAGATGGCCGGCCAGGATAAGAAATGAGCAATTCTTGGATTTATCTCCATCTAGTAAATCCCTGATTGCTCATAAAGAAAAAAAAACACAATATATTAGCTCATATTTGAGCTTTAAAATAATCACAAAAAAATTAAAGTTCAAATCACCCCCTTTCCGTATAATTAAAAAATAAATACCTAAATAACAATTAATATAGACAGCATGGGTATCACCATGACTGAAATGCCCTTACTTTTAAAATATAAAAAAAAATTCCAATACGGCGAATTGTGTGGCGGAAAAAAGCGTCCAAATCGCGATTCGCTGTTTTTTGTTGCTTTTTTTTTTCTAAAAAAAATTAAATAAAAAGTGATCAAAAAGTCATACACACCCCAGAATGGTATCAATAAAAACTTCAGATCTCCCCGCAAAAAATGAGCCCCCATACAGCTCCGTACACATAAATACCAAAAAGTTATAGGGGTCAAGATATGACAACAACAAACATAATTATTTTATCACTATCAAAACGCAGGAAAAACTATACATATTAGGTATCGCCGGATTCGTACTGACCAGTAGAATGAAAGTAACTGGTCAGTTTTGATGAACATCAAAAGCCGTAAATAAAAAAAACAGGAAAACTGTAGCGGAATTGTGCTTTTTTTGCAATTTCACCCGATTTGGAATTTTTTTCCCGCTTCCCACTACATCATATGCAATATTAAATGGTGGCGTTTGAAAGTACAACTTGCCCCGCAAAAAACTAGCCCTCATACAGCTATGTGAACAGAAAAATAAAAAAGTCATAGCTGGATAAAGGCAAGGAGCGCAAAACGAAAACGCAAAACCGAAAAAACCTCCGGGGGTGAACGGGTTAACTCCACTTATACACAGCTGTGTTTAGCTGTGCAATTTATTGCACCTGGGATTACAAACCACTCCCCTTCACCAGGTACACAGCAGAGAAAAAAAATGGGTTTAAATGTTATTACCAAAATGCAAGCACCAAACAAGGACCTTTGCAATAAACTACAGACAGTTATTTGCAGTCACTCCCACAAAATCACAATCAGTACCAGCACTACGGTTGTCAACAAACACTTGTGCAAGTGTTTTAGCATTAGGTAGTCCAGGTAAAGCAATAAAGTGCGCCATCTTACTAAAATGATCAACTACCACCAGAATAACTGTCTTTCCAGATGAATTAGGCAGGTCAGTGATAAAGTCCATAGACAAGTGAGTCCATGGTATGGATGGGATGGGCAACGGAAGTAGGGGTCCAGAAGGTCGAATAGGTGTCACCTTAGCGCGTGCACAGACACTACAGGCAGATACATACTCCTCAACACACTTACGTAGGCCTGGCCACCAGAATCTACGAGAGATGAGTTCGACAGTGGATTTACTCCCAGGGTGTCCCACAAGCACTGTACAGTGATGTTCCTCAAACACCTTATGACGCAAATCAGATGGAACAAACAATTTCCCAGGGGGGCAAGACTCCGGTGCGTCTCCCTGCGCCTCTAATACCTTAGCCTCAAGATCAGGGTAAAGAGCGGATATCACCACCCCTTCAGACAAAATAGGACTTGGATCTTCAAAATCACCACCTCCGGGAAAACTACGTGACAAGGCATCCCCCTTGACATTCTTAATCCCAGGACGATACGTGACAATGAAATTGAATCTGGTGAAGAACAAAGACCATCTGGCTTGCCTCGGGATAAATCGCTTAGCCTAACTCCAGGTAAGCCAGATTTTTGTGATCAGTGAATACCGTGATAGGGTGAATCGCCCCTTCAAACCAATGACACCATTCCTCAAAAGCCAACTTAATGGCTAGTAACTCTCTGTTACCCACATCGTAATTTCTCTCTGCAGCAGAGAGTTTTTCGAGAAAAAGGCACATGGGTGCCATTTACCTGGTGACGGACCCTGTGACAAAACTGCTCCTACCCCCACCTCGGATGCGTCAACCTCCACAATGAAAGGTTGTGACACATCTGGCTGCACAAATATAGGGGCAGAAGAAAAGCACTCCTTCACAGCGGAAAAGGCTCGCAATGCTACATCAGACCACACTGAGACATCCGTCCCTTTCCTAGTCATGTCAGTTAAGGATTTAACTATTGT
>ONZH01021904.1:0-23095 GCA_900303285.1 Rhinella marina | reverse complement strand
ATTTCAACTACCCAGATATAGACTGGGAAACTGAAACCTGTACATATCATAAAGGAAACAGGTTCTTGGAAATAACCAAAGACAATTACCTTTCCCAACTGGTTCAGGACCCGACTAGAGGGACGGCCATACTGGACTTAGTATTAACCAATAGACCTGACAGAACAACAGATGTGCAGGTCGGGGACTCCTGGGAAATAGTGACCATAACATAATAACCTTCCAATTGTCATTCAAAAGAGCGTTTCTTCAGGGAGGAACAAAAATACCTAACTTCAAAAAAGCTAAATTTAGCCAACTAAGAGAGGCCATAGGCCTAACTAACTGGGACAAAGTCTTCAAAAATAAAAATACAGCCACAAAATGGGATATTTTTAAAAACATCCTAATATCTAATTGTGAGAGGTACATACCATATAGGAATAAAATAATAAGAAACAAGAAAAACCAATGTGGATAAATAGAACTGTAAAGAAAGCAATAAATGACAAACAGAAAGCATTTAAATCACTAAAGCAGGAGGGGAGCAAGAAAGCATTGAAAAACTATAAGGAAAAAATAGAATATGTAAAAGACAAATAAAAACAGCCAAACTAGAGACCGAGAGATTAATCGCCAAAGAAAGTAAAACTAACCCTAAAATGTTCTTTAATTATATAAATGGTAAAAAGTATAAACCTGAAGGTGTCGGCCCCTTACAGAGTAATGAGGGGGGAGTTGCAGAGAGCGATGAGGAGAAAGCAAAGCTACTAAATATCTTTTTTCTCCACTGTATTCACTGAGGAAAATAAACTGTCAGATGAAATGCAAAATATAAAAGTAAATTCCCCATTAAAAGTGCCCTGTCTGACCCAGGAAGAAGTAGAGCTGTGTCTTAAAAAGATTAAAATAGACAAATCGCCAGGACCGGATGGCATACACCCCCGTATCCTAAGAGAATTAAGTAATGTCATCGCCAGACCCTTATTTCTGATATTTAAGGACTCTATACTGACAGGGAGTGTTCCACAGGATTGGCGCATAGCAAATGTGGTTCCAATATTCAAAAAGGGTCCAAAAACAGAGCCCGGGAACTATAGGCCGGTAAGTTTAACATCTGTCGTGGGTAAACTGTTTGAGGGTTTTCTAAGAGATGCTATCTTGGAGTACCTCATTGAAAATAAGCAAATTACTCCATATCAGCATGGCTTCATGAGGGATCGGTCATGTCAAACCAATTTAATCAGTTTCTATGAGGAGGTAAGTTCTAGACTAGACCGCAGCGAATCAATGGATGTCGTATATCTGGACTTCTCCAAAGCATTTGACACTGTACCACATAAAAGGTTAGTATATAAGATGAGAATGCTTGGCCTGGGAGAAAATGTCTGTATGTGGGTAAGTAACTGGCTCAGTGATAGAAAACAGAGGGTGGTTATTAACGGTACATACTCAGATTGGGTCACTGTCACTAGTGGGGTACCACAGGGGTCAGTAGTGGGCCCTATTCTCTTCAATATATTTATTAATGATCTTGTAGAAGGCTTGCACAGTAAAATATCAATTTTTGCAGATGACACTAAACTGTGTAAAGTAATTAACACAGAAGAGGACAGTACACTGCTACAGATGGATCTGGATAGACTGGAGGCTTGGGCAGAGAAGTGGCAGATGAGGTTTAACACTGACAAATGTAAAGTTATGCATATGGGAAGGAATAATGCAAGTCACCAGTACATACTAAATGGTAAAATATTGGGTAACTCTGACATAGAAAAGGACCTAGGAATTTTAGTGAACAGAAATCTAAGCTGCAGAAACCAGTGTCAGACAGCTGCTGCCAAGGCCAATAAGATAATGGGCTGCATCAAAAGAGGCATAGATGCCCGTGATGAGAACATAGTCCTGCCACTTTACAAATCACTAGTCAGACCACACATGGAGTACTGTGTACAGTTCTGGGCTCCTGTGAACAAGGCAGACATAGCAGAGCTGGAGAGGGTTCAGAGGAGGGCAACTAAAGTAATAACTGGAATGGGTGGACTACAGTACCCAGAAAGATTATCAAAATTAGGCTTATTCACTTTAGAAAAAAAACGACTGAGGGGAGATCTAATAACTATGTATAAATATATCAGAGGTCAGTACAGAGATCTCTCCCACGATCTATTTATCCCCAGGACTGTGACTGTGACGAGGGACATCCTCTGCGTCTGGAGGAAAGAAGGTTTGTACACAAACATAGAAGAGGATTCTTTACGGTAAGAGCAGTGAGACTATGGAACTCTCTGCCTCAGGAGGTGGTGATGGTAAGTTCACTAAAAGAGTTCAAGAGGGGCCTGGATGTATTTTTGGAGGGTAATAATATTACAGGTTATAGTTACTAGAGAGGGGTTGTTGATCCAGGGAGTAATTCTGATTGCCTGATTGGAGTCGGGAAGGAATTTTTTTCCCTAAAGTGGGGAAAACTGGCTTCTACCTCACAGGGTTTTTTTGCCTTCCTCTGGATCAACTTGTAGGAAAACAGGCCGAACTGGATGGACAGATGTCTTTTTTCGGCCTTATAAACTATGTTACTATGTTACCATTACCGTGTCCCTGAAAATTGCCTTGGGGTCATCGTCAGACTATTTTTATGAAAGGCCATGGGGTTCTATACACACAGTGCTGACGGAAGCCCATCAGCCTTTCTAAACACAATTGAATCTGTCCAATCATGAGAAAGTCCCCCCAAGGAGTCCCCACTGTAACTTGCTTCCCATACAACTACCTCACCCCCCGACACCTGTGTCTCGCCATTGTCCACCACCTCCTCAGACAACACTGGTAAATCCCCACTGTCAGCACACTGAGACTGCAAAAGGTCTTGCGAATTGGGGCAGAGAATGTTCTGGGGTAGCACATCAGAGAAGGGGTGACTATGGGGTTCCAGGGAGTACGTGACCACATGCAATCTTCATCTAAAAAGTCATGCCACACTTGATCGAGCTCATAATTGACAATTGTACCGGTTGATGCTAAATTTTTAAGTTGGGGTCCTGCGTCGTCATTCTAACTACATCCGGCTGTTGTCACCACCACACACGCTAGCCCAGGGGGCACTCCTCTGGCTCTTCCAGCTCAACCTCCTTCCCCCCAGCCTGCCCCCCCACCTACAGGATCTCTCTCCAAACAATTTACGTCTTTTTCCTATCTTTCTCTCTCTCCAAACTATTTTTCCGGATAGCTGCCATATACGGTATTAAACTGAGTAGTATACATAGAACACATACTACACTTGATCTATACTGAACGTCACTTTTAAAAATACGTCATTTTCCTCTCTTTCTCTCATTTGTCTGGGTTGCAATTAAGCAGACCAAGTCTGCCTCATCTAATAGTTTCCGTGTAATTGCTCCATACTGCACGTCTTTTTCCTCTCTTTCTATCTCTCCAAACTATTTTTCCGGATAGGTGCCGTATACGGTATTAAACTCAGAAGAATACATACCGTACCGGTTGATGTTACAGTTTTTCCAAATCCATCTGGCTGTTGTCACCACCACACACGCTAGCCCAGGGGGCATTCTTCTGGCTCTTCCAGCTCAACCTCCTTCCCCACAGCCTGCCTCCCACCTACAGGCCCTTTCTCCAAACAATTTACCCGGATAGGGGACGTATTAGATATTATACTGATTTTTGTTTGTTCCTCTTTTAATTGGCTCCTGACCTGTGATAGGCAGAGCATGGACACGTCCCCTTAGCTGCAGTAGAAAAGACACTCCCCTGGCCAGAGCAAGCTCTTTTTCCTTTTCCGTGTTTGAAAAATCAATGAAATATATGGTCCCAAGATAGGGGACGTATACGATTTTAAACTGAGAAGAATCGATACCACACATGCCCCACTAGGAGAATTTGGGGTAATGGTGGGATTAGACAGCCTCAGAGGCATCCATGCATGCTGCCGCTGCTGTTTCCTGTCCATTTCCGTGGTGTTTCCATCATTTTCTGAGGTTTCCAGG
Organism: Rhinella marina; assembly: GCA_900303285.1. Classification (NCBI taxonomy): domain Eukaryota; kingdom Metazoa; phylum Chordata; class Amphibia; order Anura; family Bufonidae; genus Rhinella; species Rhinella marina. Next base: position 19,115 of record ONZH01021904.1, on the reverse strand, counting down.
TTTTCACCCAGCCTTCCCTAGCTCGAGTCTCCCATTGACTTCAATGGGGTTTGTTATTCGAAACGAGCACCCGAGCATCGGGAAAAGTTCGACTCGAATAACAAGCACCCGAGCATTTTAGTGCTCGCTCATCTCTATGTGGTACAGTGTCAAATGCTTTGGAGAAGTCAGATATACGACATCCATTGATTCGCCATGGTCAAGTCTAGAACTTACCTCCTCATAGAAACTGATTAAAATAGTTTGACATGACTGATCCCTCATGAAGCCATGCTAATATGGCGTTATTTGCTTAACAGTTTACCCATGACAGATGTTAAACTTACCGGCCTATAGTTTCTGGGCTCTGTTTTTGGACCCTTTTGAATATTGGCACCACATTTTCTATGCGCCAATCCTGTGGAACACTCCCTGTCAGTATAGAGTCCTTAAATATCAGAAATAAGGGTCTGGCTATGATATTACCTAATTCTCTTAGGATATGGGGGTATATGCCATCTGGTCCTGGCAACTTGTCTATTTCAATATTTTTACAGTAATCTTGTTACTGAGTAAAAAAAACACTATACAAAGATATTATATAGTAAGTAAGGCTGAAAAAAAGGTTCATCACATCCAACCAATAATTATACTGAGTTAATACAGAGGAAGTAAAAAACCCCTATGCAGTGGATGCCAATTGCCCCATATTAACCCCTTCCCAACCAGCGCCGTATATGTACGGCGCTGGTGCGGTGCGGGGACATGACGCCCGCTCGCCCGTGCGGCGGGCGTCATGGCCGGCAAGTCTCTGCTGTTTCTAACAGCAGAGACTTGCCGCTACTTACCGCCATCGGCGGCGTCTTCTTGGCCCTTCTGATGCCGTGATCACAAGTGATCACGGCATCAGGATGCGTCTAAACCCGGAAGCGTACGCTTCCGGGTGGTGTACAGACGCCCCGAGTGGCCAATCGGGGTGTTTGTACACCATATGAAAACTGTAATCCTCGCTGGTGAGGATTACAGTTTTCAAACTGCAATTCTTATTCTGGCTACTAGATGGCAGGCCAGGATAAGAAATGAGCAATTTTTGGATTTATCTCCATCTAGTAAATCCCTGATTGCTCATAAAGAAAAAAAAAACCCTCAATATATGAGCTCATATTTGAGCTTAAAAATAATCATTAAAAAATTTAAAAAAAATGTTAAAAAATATATAAAAAATAAAAAATATATAAAAGTTCAAATCACCCCCCTTTCCGTATAATTAAAAAATAAATACCTAAATAACAATAAATATAGACATCATGGGTATCACCGTGACCGAAAACGCCCTTACTTTTAAAATATAAAAAAAAATTCCAATACGGCGAATTGTGTGGCGGAAAAAAGCGTCCAAATGGCGATTAGCAGTTTTTTGTCGCTTTTTTTTTCTAAAAAAAATTAAATAAAAAGTGATCAAAAAGTCATACACACCCCAGAATAGTATCAATAAAAAAGTTCAGATCGCCCCGCAAAAAATTAGCCCCGATACAGCTCCGTAAACATAAATACCAAAAAGTTATAGGGGTCAAGATATGACAACAAAAAAAAAAAAAAGAAAAAGGCCAACTTTATAATTATTTTATTACAAAACTAATTGTTTTATATCAAAACACAGGAAAAACTATACATATTAGGTATCGCCGGATTCGTACTGACCAGTAGAATGAAATTAACTGGTCAGTTTTAATGAACATCGAACGCTGTAAATAAAAAACCAGGAAAACTGTAGCGGAATTGTGCTTTTTTTGCAATTTCACCCGATTTGGAATTTTTTTCCCGCTTCCCACTACATCATATGCAATATTAAATGGTGCCGTTTGAAAGTACAACTTGTCCCGCAAAAAACAAGCCCTCATACAGCTATGTGAACAGAAAAATAAAAAAGTTATGGCAGTATTAAGGCAAGGAGCGCAAAACGAAAACGCAAAAACGAAAAAAAAAACCTCCGGGGGTGAAGGGGTTAAGGAAGAAAAATTCCTTCCTGGCTCCACATGTGGCAATCAGAATAAATAACTGGATCAACATCCCATCTCCACAAATATAGTAACTATAACCTGCAATATTTCAACTTTCAAGAATGGCATCCAAGTCCCTTTTTGAATCAACCACCACAATGAATCAACCATCACAACTTCCTCTGGCAGATAGATGACGTGAACTCATTGCTTTTGTAGTAAGGAATCCCTGTCTAGTTGATGTTGAAACCTTCTTTTCTCCAGACATAGAGGAGGCCCTCTTGTCATGGTTACAGGTCTGGTGGAAAAAAGATTAGAAAGATCTCTGTATTGTCCAGACAGAGCCATAGGTAGACTTTGTTTCATCTGGGGGAAAGATCCCGTTTGGCATCCTGCAGGTCAAATTATTTTGCTGATTTTTTTTTTTTTGAAGGATGTGATTTCTTTAAAATCTCAAAAAACATAAAAGTCAGCAGCAGTGCGTAGTGATTACCTTTTCATATTGGTGGTGCAGGCAGTGTTAGGCCCTAGCTTGTAAGCCCTTGTAGAGACTAGAAATGGAAAGGACTGCAACATTTCCAGTTGTCTTCAATAAACTTCAAATGTTCAATGTTCACTTACAATAAATACACATCCCTTCTCATCATGTGACAATTGTACAGTGTATGAAAATAGACCAAACCAAGGATACAGTACCCCCCGTATGCATATATTATGCATACATTAATCATGACTCACTAATGTTGTATACTAAAATATTTTTACATATACTGTAGGTGATTTCAGAGGAACCAAGAAAGAGGATCATGTCATATTACAAGGTGTCCCCATCTCAGCATCTCTAAATGATCACCACACATGCATCAAAAGATGAATCCAGGAAAACGTCATTAGCACTGCCAGGAAACACAGGGAGTCATCAGCAAACCTGAAACAAACTGAATCTCCAAAGGTTTGCTCGTCTCTAGCTAATTCACATTTTATTCAAGTTTTATGACCCGCTACAGCAAGGTAATCTCATTCAGATGGGTACTGGTCCTTACAATAACATAACTTTTACAACAGGAGACTCAACTCTGTCTTTGGCCAAGGCTCACAAAATGCACTCAAGATATTTAGGAACCAGCTACATAAATAAATTTATATTGTGGTGTACCTAGATACAATATGTCATATCATTATTAGGAATGACGACTTTGATGACTTGTTTTCTGTCCCGATGTGATGTGTAGCGAGTGCGTTGCATCCGGACTAAATCCTGACCCATTAATTTCAATGGTTATGTGTACATGAGCATCCTTTTTCACGCAACATCTTTGCATTCAGGAAAAATCTCAGCATGTTCTACATAGTGCATTTTCATAGAAGTGAATCTGGATTCAATGCTTTTTTCACTGATGGTTTCATGTGCATGAAAAACTCAAGCAATCCATATAAAATCCAGACAGAAAAATGGAAGCAATGAACACAGTCACTGACAAAACTGATTCAACATGTGTGCAAAACCATCAGTTTTTTCCTGATCAGATGCTGTCAACATGACTTGTGTGAAAAAACCCTTAATGTGTAACTTAAAACCAAGAAAATTGTAGGTAAATATAATACAAATTAGCGGTGACTTTGGTTGTATATAGGATTTGAGGAGAATCAGCAGTAGTCAGCTTGCAGGTTCGGTGGCATGAGATGTCAAATCTTAAATTTACTACAAATGTTCATTTTTAATCTCTGTGAAACACAGCATTGTGTAAGAAATATAGTAAAATATTTTTATTACTCATATTTTTCAAGTGTCTCTACCCGTTGTTACCAAGTGACATTTTTCTTCATCTTCTGGTGTTCTTCTTTTGCAAATGTGGTTTCAAGAATGATTGACACAGAATATAAAAAAATATTACTGAAATAATGAAACAACAGATATACTTTGAAACAGGCATGCCGCCTGTTATTGGACTATAAATCCCACAGTCAACTGCCAACAGTTGTCTAGCAGAGATATCATGGTGGGAGTTCAAGTTCAACAACAGTTGGAGATCATGTGTCTGCCAAAGTCTGTTAGATTGTATAATATAATGTCATTTTAATACTTCTCATCAAATTTTTTTCATACAGGGTTTCAGAATAATATTAGTTGATGTAAAAGATATAGGTATATAAAGTACTGGAATTTACCAATATTCGTTTTGAACAGTAACTCTGCCTGCTTAGGATGCATAGAAATGCCTGTACCGGATATACCCAGTAAGGTAAAGAAGAGACGGACTGGAAGCTTATGGCTTGTGTCCTGCCTCCCAAACTACATCCCTCAAAACCACACTACTGTATATGAGCCTAATGGACATCTCATACCAAACTCATGCATGCAGGACTGCTTTAGCCATAGAGCAAATATAACATGTACATCAGGCCTCTCGGCAGGTCAAGCACCGTTTTCGACTGTGTTTGCATCATCTGAACGTAGACACAGTTGAAAATAGTAAGCACCAGGGAGACTCCTCTGCACAGCCCAGTGTCTGTGGGAAATATTGTAATTTGCAGTTTTAGTGAAAATTGTGGGAAAAAAAAACAAAACAAAAACACAAAGTAAAATTACGGTACCCCACAGAAACAGATGTAAGCACGAGCCTCCTCTGTGGAGTTTTTATATTTTTGTGGCTTAAGTGGAATGTGTCATCAGAAAGTTTTTATGATAAACTTTTTAGAATTGTTGGCATTTATTTTACATTTTGCATGTCTCTATATAATTTTTGTAATTTGAACACTTCTGACTAAGCCTAATAATATATCAAGACCTGTATCAGTCAATTTTCAGCAGCTCTGTATAGATAACTTAAAGGAAATTTGTCACCAGGATAATCGCTATTGAAGTAAAGCCATAGCCTAATAGCACTTAGTACCTTATTTCCCGATGTGCCTTTGTTTCAGCAATAGATGTTTTCTATCTTCTGAAAATCCAGTTTATTTGGTATGCAAATGAGCCAGTAAGGTGCCCAGAGTGCCCAAGCCCACCCTCATGCTGGGAGCAGGGAAAAGGAAGGAGCTATGGCTTGAATGTGATGTAGGAGGGGTGGTTGGACACATTCTGCAAGAATGACGCCCCTCTGCGCACCTTACTGGCTCATTTGCATACCAAATAAACTGGAAATAAGGTACTAAGTGCTATTAGGCCATGGCTTTACTTCAATAGTGGTTTTCCTGGTGACAGATTTCCTTTAAGATCCACCATACATATTAAGTGATGGTGTTGTAGGGTGAATATGATATTTGTCTTGTCTGTATCTGTATGTCTTTCTCTCTGTCTCTAAGCTCGTGTTGGCCAGCCAATCTGTCTCTTTGTCAACTATTATTTTTACAAACTAGTGCATCATTGACACTAGCACACAGCATTACCACCTTAAATGCCTTACAGGGTGTGAGAAGCATGTATGTAGCTGATTAATCCTAGGTGAGGCAAAGTACAAACAAAAAGTACATTTTTTATGATATACAAGTGAAATACAGTTACTTGTATATGAGTATATGATCCTGTGTTTTGTGTAATTTAGAGCACCTGTGGAATATATCTTCAGTTTAGGGTGTGAGCTGGGCATTGGGGAAGCTATGTGCTACCAAGGTAGCTGCAACTTAACCTCTGAGAATTGTTGATTTTGCTTTTATTTAGTTTTTTTTCTCAGAATAAATGATTGTTTGCTTTTGTCAAGCCGAGTGAAGAGTTTTTATAACGGCAATCTCAAATCTCAACCAATGGTCACAGCTTATCTATGACCCCCTCCTTGTATAATGACTTCTGCACAGAAAAAAGAAAATGTCTAGATGTCAATGCATCCCTTCCAGTCTATTGTGTCTGTGGTCCATGTACTGTATATTCCGCTTTACAAGAGGCACATTTCAACATGATAACAAACCCAAACAAACCTCCAAGATGTCCACTACATTGCTAAAGAAACTGAGGGTAAAGGTGCTAGACTAGCCAAGCACGTCTCTAGACTTAATCCCTATGGAGCATCTGTGGGGCATTCTCAAACGGAAGGTGGAGGAGCACAAGGTCTCTAACATCCACCAGCTCTCTGATGTCGTCATAGAGGAATGGAAGAGGATTCTAATGGCAACCTGTGAAGCTCTAGTGAACTCCATGCCCAAGAGAGTTAAAGGGGTTCTCCGGGAATTAAGAATATGAAAATACGTAAATATTACTTCATGATAAATATATTCCCAAATACCTTTCATTAGTTATGATGGCTCGTTTTGTCTAGGGAGCAGTGATTTGGAGAAACAAAATGGCCGCCGTCCTATTAGTACACACAAAACCTGTCCTAATCACACAGCAGAACACGTTACTTCACAACACTGACCTAAAGAGCACAGCCCACATTACCACAGTCTGTCCTGTCCGTCCTCTCTGTACAGTACTTCATGTCTCCTCATGAACTCCATTTCCACAAATATTCAGCTAAACATCATATTAAACTGTATTCAGGATCATAATACCTGATGAGTAGAGCAGAGAGAAGGATGGGGCAGCTCTATAGCTCAGTGTGGTGAAGTAACTTGTCCTGCTGTGTAATTAGTACAGGTTTTGTGTGGACTAATAGGATGGCGGCTATTTTGTTTCTCTTGATCATTGCAAAGTGATCATTGCAAAGTGTCATATCTTCAGTGTTGTCCCAAAAATGTGATGGGTGTACTCACTTTTGTGAGATACTGTATGTGTCGTTATGTATGAGTGTGTATTAATTTATGTATGCCTCCGCCATCTTGATTTAAGACCCCACACAAATTACTGTGTGCCGTGATGTATGATGTCACCACGCCGGCTGATGTGATGACGTCATCATAGACCACAAGAGATATTGCGCCGTATCTACAAAATGGTGGAGGCTGGCCCTTCGCGATCAAATGGATGAGGATAAGTATGATTTTATTAAAATTTTTATTTTACACTGTAATATTGATGTCAGATGCCGGAATCAGCTATGAACGCGGCATCTGAGGGGTACAATGATGGGGAGCAGTGCAATCGCCGCTCCCTGTCATTACACCCACTACTTACAAAGAAATGTGTTTCGTGGTGAAGTAATTCATGTAAAAGAAATGTATGCCGGCCTTTCTGCTGCTAATCTGTATTTGTATAAGTACTGCACAGTATCACTTCTCTTGCCCTGTAAATATGAACATTACACAGTACCACTTCTTTTGCTCTGTAAATATGGACACTGCACATACAACTTTTCTAGTCATGTATATATTACACTGCACAGTACCACTTTTCTTGTCCTGTATACTTGACACTGCATAGTAGTACTTCTCCAGTGTCTATGACACTACATGGCACCACTTCTCTAGTCCTGTATGCTCAATGTAATTATCACTATCTGCTCTTTAGGGTACAGTTGCACTGCGACACTGGTCATGTCCAGGATCACAGGGGCATCAGAGTGTAGTGGTGATCCCATAGAAATAAATGGGGGTCACAGCGCAAATCAAATGTGTGCCTCTACTGCAACCCCAATTGCAAAAAATCTAGTACAATTAGATTCAAGGGTCGCAGTCTCTCATGCAACTCACGCTGCAACCTCATACATTTCTGTGGGATCACAGCTACACTGTCATCCTGGCCGTAAAAGCTGTCACTCAACCTGTGTCGCTATGAAGCGTACCCTTTTTGAAAAAGTTTTCTGTGAGATTATGGAGTGTGTCTGTAGGCATTTGTGCTCAATCATTTAGACATGAATTTGTGAGGTCAGCCACAAATATAAGATGTGATCGTCTGATGGCTTTTGAAGTGGACTGCAATAAATCACCATTGCAGTGTATGGGAAATTCAATACATTCCTATGGAGCTCTGGCACATATTGCTGTCGTAGCCTTGAGCCCTCCTAAGGCTTGAAGCTACCACAAGAAATGAATGGCTTCTCCCATCTCAGCTCTGGGGACACATTTGGGCTCTAGAAGCAGAGTTCTCCCGAGGAAAAGCCACTCAGACACTGTGGTCACAATTGACCATGGCTTCTGAGGAACGGGAGGGTTACCATTTCTGTGATTGGATTTATATTGCCAAAGCAACCCTACAGCACCAAGCATGTATGGTGTACCAGTCTACTGTTTAACCCCTTCCAGACAGCCAGTCTTCAACTTCCTGACACAGCCTAATTTTGCAAATCTGACATGTTACTTTATATGTTAATAACTTTGGAATCCTTTTATTTATCTAAGCGATTATGAGAATGTTTCTTCATGACACATTGTTCTTCATGTAAATGGCAAATATGAGTCAATATGTTTTATCTTTATTTATAAAGTTTTTTTATAATTTTCAAATTTTCTAAATTTGAATTCCTCTACTTTTAAGACACATGGCTCTACCATACAAAATAGTTATTTGTATTCACCATATGTCTACTTTATTTTAGCATTATTTTGTAAATGTCATTTTACTTAGCTTATAATTTTAGATGTGATTTTTCATTTTTTCAAGAAAATTTCCCAAACAGTAGCTTTCATAGGGGGATCAAAGTACTCACTATTCCCCTCAATAAATTCCTTGAGGGATGTAATTTCCATAATGGGGGTCACTTTTTGGGGATTTCCCCCTGCATGTTTCTACCATACAAAATAGTTATTTGTATTCACCATATGTCTACTTTATTTTGGCATAATTTTGTAAATGTCATTTTGCTTTTTAGGATTTTAGAAAGCTTATAATTTTAGATGTGATTTTTCATTTTTTCAAGAAAATTTCCCAAACAGTGGCTTTCATAGGGGGATCAAAGTACTCACTATTCCCCTCAATAAATTCCTTGAGGGATGTAATTTCCATAATGGGGGTCACTTTTTGGGGATTTCCCCTGCAGGGCACCTTTTCACGCCATAAGCTTCAGTTCTAATAATAGGGAAGGTTGTTCTATTGTCATCACTATTTGAATATAATTGACATACAGCAGACTCTGCCAACTTTTTTTAACATATTGTATAACTTTTGCCTATCCTCTTAGGCTTTGGATAAGATTTATTTTGTTTGAAAATAGACAGACGGAATCTAGCTTATAACACTATCATACAATGCTACAGGACAGAGTCCGTGAGATATAGTAACTTACATGACCCTGTGAATGGAACTCTGGGGCAGGCTCAGGTCGACCAGAAGCAGGACCTCCCATGGAACATGGCCAAACAATATTGTTTAAATAGTATCACCTCCCTGCTGCTGTGATGCACCATCTCCTCATTTATGGAGACCTGATCCTGCTGAAGAGTCTAATACAAGGTGCCTAGAAGTGATATCAGGCCCGGGTCCAAAGCCAGAAGAAGATGCCGGTGTCTTGCTTGTAACTCCTGGAGCTCCATACATGTGGCCACTGGCAAAAGTACCCCAGATTTTGTTACATAATTATGACAATACTTCATAATACTTCATAAACATGCACATGTTTGGGCACGCTGCAGGGTTCATAAAACAAAGAACATCATGTGCATTTCATGTCTAGTTTGGTGATTAGGACAACACTGCTGGACAATTGAAGAGGCTCTAAAGTGGACCGGACTGGCCCCATTCACACGACCGTATGTATTCCGTGTCCGTATAAAAACGGAACGGAAGACATACGGAATGTCTTCCGTAGTGTTCCACATTTTTGCGGACCCATTGACTTTTAATGGGGCTACGGACATGTTTTACGGCCAAGTATAGGACATGTTTAATTTTTTTTTTGCGGGAGAACTTCCGTAATATACGGATGCGGAATGCACACCGCATTTCGCATTTTTTTTTCTCCTATGGAAAATTGAATGGCTCCGTATGGTTCCGCATCTTATCCGCAAAAATGCGGATAAGATATGGAAATGAACATACGGTCGTGTGAATGAGGCCTTAGAATAGGGCTCAGGAGTAAAAGAGCACCATGTGCATTTGAAGAAGGTGTGGTGATTTACACATCTTGTGCTGACAACTGTAGAGGCTCTGGGATAAAGTATTAAATAGGACTCCCTGAGAAGTAACCACATTTTAGAAACTAAACCTCTCAAGGTATTTATTAAGGGGTGGATTAAGCATTCTGGTGCCACAGGTATTTTGCATAAATTAATGAGCAGGGAAATGTGCAAAATGAAAATGGCAAGTTTGGCTTTTGTAGTACACATTTTGCTAGAATGGTTTTCAGGTGCTACATCACATTTTCATAGACCTTAGAGATGAGCGAGCATGCTCGTCCAAGCTTGGTGCTTGTTCGAGCATTACGGTACTCGTAAGTGCTCGCTGCTCAGACGAGTATCTCGCCATGCTCGAGGAAATGGCATCTCCCGCATTTTGAATTTTTGGCCCATATAAACTCAGCCAATCACAAGCCAGGAGACTCTGCGGTACACCCAGCATCACGTGGGGCCCTTACATGTCGATAGCAGGGGTTGGCTGGCCTGATCAGGTGACCCTGGAATATACTAGTGACTGCCCGCGGTGCTCGGCTCAGATGCTGTCTGGATGTCGTTAGGGACAGATCTGCTGTGTTTCAGGGAGAGTGTTATGCCCCTTTCACACGAGCGGGAGACTCGCATGTCTCCCGCAACGCATCTACAGGTCTGGACTCGGCACTGACAGGGATCGCATAGCATTATATGCGATCCCAGTCAGTGCCGGAGTCCAGCCCTGTAGATGCGTTGCGGGAGACATGCGAGTCTCCCGCTCGTGTGAAAGGGGCATTAGGGCCTGGATTTAGTTCTCTGTTAGGCAGGAGTGATATCAAAAGAACCCAACAGCCCTTCTAAGGGCTACAAGACACTTTTTTTTGTCTCCTGGCTGGGCTGGCTGGCACTAGTAGTGCATCTATCGCCATATATAACACTTTTTTTTATTGTTTTATCTCAGTGATACAAATCCATTTCTTACAGCTGTGTGGAACCATTCTGTGTGTCACAGTTCAGCTGTCCACTCGCCACAAACCACAATCTGTATTTTCTGTCTCACTGATACGGCTACATTACAAAAATCTCTGTGCGACATTTGTCTGGGTTGCAATTAAGCAGACCAAGTCTGCCTAATCTAATAGTTTCAGTGTAATTGCTCCATACTGGTTTTAAACACGCTACAATTAAACCCATCCTTAAAAAAACCCTCACTCGACCCATCTTCTCTGTCCAGCTATCGCCCCATATCACTTCTGCCATATGCCTCAAAGCTACTTGAGCAACATGTCCATTCAGAACTGTCCTCTCACCTCTCCTCCTGCTCACTCTTTGACCAACTACAGTCAGGCTTCCGACCCCACCACTCGACTGAAACTGCCCTTACAAAAGTCACCAACGATCTGCTAGCAGCCAAAACCAAAAAACATTACTCTGTTCTCCTCCTCCTTGACCTGTCCTCTGCCTTTGACACCGTCGACCACTCCCTTCTACTACAAACTCTCTCGTCTCTTGGCATCACTGGCCCTCTCATGGATTGCATCATACCTCACAGACCGGACATTTAGCGTCTGCCACTCTCACGCCACCTCCTCCTCCCATTCCCTCTCTGTTGGTGTCCCACAAGGCTCAGTCCTAGGTCCCCTGCTCTTCTCTATCTATACCTTTGGCCTGGGACAGCTCATAGAGTCCCATGGCTTTCAGTATCACTTTTATGCTGATGACACACAAATCTACCTCTCTGGTCCAGACATCGCCACCTTACTATCCAGAGTCCCACAATGCCTATCTTCAATATCCTCTTTCTTTTCCTCACGCTTTCTAAAACTTAACATGGATAAAACAGATTTTATCATCTTTCCACCATCTTGCACAGCCCTCCCAACAGACCTATCTATCACCATCAACGACTGCACACTCTCCCCCGTTAAACAGGTCCGCTGCCTTGGAGTGACCTTGGATTCTGCACTCTCCTTCAGACCACACATCCAAGCCCTTTCCACCACCTGCCGCCTCCAACTCAAAAATATCTCCCGTATCCGTGCGTTCCTCAACTATGAGTCTGCCAAAGTACTAATACATGCCCTCATCATATCCCGCCTAGACTACTGCAACATTCTCCTCTGTGGCCTTCCATCTAGCACCCTAGCCCCCCTCCAATGTATCCTCAACTCTGCTGCCCAACTAATCCACCTCTCACCCGGTTACTCCTCTGCCTCTCCCCTTTGCCAATCCCTTCACTGGCTCCCCATTCCCCAGAGAATTCAGTTTAAAATACTAACAAATACATACAAGGCCGTCCACAACCTGTCCCCTCCCTACATCTCAGAACTACTCTCCCGATACATCCCCACACGTAATCTCCGATCCTCACAAGACCTCCTTCTCTCCTCCACTCTTCTCAACTCTTCACACAATCGCCTCCAGGATTTCTCCCGCGCAGCCCCAATACTCTGGAACTCTGTACCCCAACATATCAGACTCTCACCTACAGTGGAATCCTTCAAAAGAAATCTGAAAACCCACCTCTTCAGACAAGCCTACAACCTGTGACCCTGCTGCTGCTACACTGCCATGACCAGCTTTACCCTCACCTACTGTGTCCTCCCATACCGCATAGATTGTAAGCCTTCACGGGCAGGGCCCTCTCTCCTTCTGTACCAGTCTGTAACTTGTTTGTCCTAGAGCAATTGTCTAGACTATGTATGTAAACCCCTTTTAACATGTACAGCGCTGTGGAATGAATGGCGCTTTAATAATAAATAATAATAATAATAATGATAGTGCACGGTACATAATAACATACGTAATTTAGCTCTAACTTATCCACCTATATACAAAGCACAATCCGTATTTTCTGTCCAGGTGACACATTCTGTACGTCACTTAATTAAAAAAGGTCTTTTGCTCTCACTGATACAGCTACATTACAAAAATCTCTGTGCGACATTTGTCTGGGTTGCAATTAAGCAGACCAAGTCTGCCTAATCTAACAGTTTCCGTGTAATTGCTCCATACTGCACGGTACGTAATAACATACGTAATTTAGCTCTAACTTATCCACCTATATACAAAGCACAATCCGTATTTTCTGTCCAGGTGACACATTCTGTACGTCACGTAATTAAAAAAGGTCTTTTGCTCTCACTGATACAGCTACATTACAAAAATCTCTGTGCGACATTTGTCTGGGTTGCAATTAAGCAGACCAAGTCTGCCTAATCTAATAGTTTCCGTGTAATTGCTCCATACTGCACGGTACGTAATAACATACGTAATTTAGCTCTAACTTATCCACCTATATACAAAGCACAATCCGTATTTTCTGTCCAGGTGACACATTCTGTACGTCACGTAATTAAAAAAGGTCTTTTGCTTTCACTGATACAGCTACATTACAAAAATCTCTATGCGACATTTGTCTGGGTTGCACTTAAGCAGACCAAGTCTGCCTAATCTAATAGTTTCCGTGTAATTGCTCCATACTGCACGGTACGTAATAACATACGTAATTTTGCTCTAACTTATCCACCTATATATTAACTTGTTCAGATTGAACAAGTTTGTGGGTTTCCGTACAGCAGGCCCATTTTTTTTTTTGTACATATCGAGGACGAGGACGTGAGGGTGGGCGTGGGCATTCAATTACTGCAGGGGGCAGAGGCCGTGGTCCTGGGCAGGGTGAGACAGTACCTGCTGATGAGGGAGCAGGGGAACGCCACAGAGCTACACTCCCTAGCTTCATGTCTCAACTTACAGGGACACGTGGTAGAGGACTGTTGAAACCACAACAGTGCGAACAGGTGATGTCGTGGATTGCGGACAATGCTTCAAGTAATTTGTCCACCAGTCAGTCTTCCACGCAGTCCACCCACGTTACCCAAGGGAGCACTCCTCTGGCTCCTCCACCTCAACCTCCTTCCCCCCAGTCTGCCCCCTCCCAGGAAAATTTGGAATGCGATCCGGCATACTCTGAGGAACTGTTTTCTGGACCCTTCCCAGAGTCACAAACCACTTCTCAGGTTGCTGCTGACCTCATTCCCGATGCCCAAGTGTCAGATCTGGTCACCGGAGAACATAGGTTTTCTATTTTTGCTTGGTATTCTGAGTTTTTGTGTGTTTCTGTTTAGTGCCTACGCCTTGCCTTTAACCATGTTCACACTGTGGAGTTGTTTTGGAGCCAACGCCCATCTTCATGTTTTGTTTGTCTACTTAGGATTAATACTCAGGTGCTGGGCTGAGTGGCTTCTCTGAATCTGGTCCATTCAGAACCTGGGGGTGGGATATCTTCCTGCATAAATACCTGCCCTCTTCTCTGGTCTTTGACGGTTTTTGCAAATCCTTGCTATTCCTGCTTGTGCGTTGTATCGTGTGTATCCTGACTGCTTGTATTTGACCCTTGGCTTGTATCTGACTACTCTACCGTCTTCCGATTTTGTACTTACGTTATCTCTGGTTTTCTGATGCGGCTAGTCGACTATTCTTCAGTGTTTTGTTCGTCTCTGTTTGTTGTCCCTTTTCCCTGCACCTAGTTAGTGTAATTGCAGTCCTCGTGGTTGTCGCCGTGTCGCCTAGGACAAGGAGGCAATTAGGCAGGGACAGGGGTTGGGGAGAGCTCAGGGATCACATCTCCCTTTTCTGTGTACCCCAAACTTGACAGAAAAACCGGCCAGAAATAAACCTGCAACCTGTATACGGCCAGTTACGTTTATTCCACCTATGGAGCAAATGTCAGTGGTGGTATCTCAGGTCCCGGCCTTGACCAATTTGGTTCAGGATCTTGCTACACGAATTCTGGTTCAGGAAAACATGCAGGCCTCGGTTCCTGTGTCTGCACCCCAAGTTCCTACACCTGCACCTGAACCTAAGGTCCCCCTTCCTGATTTTTTTTACGGTGACCGTAAGAAATTTTTTCTGTTTCGGGAAGGATGTATTTTGTATTTTTCTTTACGACCTCGGTCGTTTGTAACTGAAGCGCAAAAGGTGGGTTTGGTTATGTCTCTCCTGCGCGGAGACCCCCAAACCTGGGCCTTTTCTTTACCCACTGCCTCTCCTTTGCGCTCATCCCTTGACGAGTTTTTTGTTGCGCTGGGTCAGATATATGATGAGCCAGATCGCCCAGCGTTAGCTGTATCCCAGTTATTGTCTCTACGTCAGGGTGGACAGATGGCAGAAGATTACTGTGCTAGTTTTAGACAATATGTGACCGACTCCGGGTGGAATGATAGGGCTTTGAAAGACCTTTTCATGACTGGACTGTCTGACCGTGTGAAGGATTTGTTGTTAGCCCATGCTGAACCTAAAACACTTGACGTAGCTATGACCCTGGCCGTCCGGGCAGATAGACGTCTAAGAGCCAGGCGACCTCCTCGGGTGTCTCCTGCTCCTCAGCCGATCCTCAATCCGGTCTCCAGCCAGTCCGGACCGGAACCGATGGAACTCGGCAGTATTACGCCTAAGCAGAGAAGGGAACATCGTACGAGGAATCATTTGTGCTTCTACTGCGGGAGTCCGGATCATCTGCTGAATACCTGTCTGAAGAAAACCTCAGCAGGAAAACTTCCGCTCCTAGACAGTTATCGGGAAGACTGTCTAGGAGCTCAGGTACTCCCTTATGATTCCAAAGTATGTTTGCCCTGCACCGTCTCTTTCCAGTCAGCCTCACGTGTTGGACAGGCTTTTTTGGATTCTGGTGCAGCCGCCAACTTTATTGATTTTGAGTTTGTTTCCCAAATTGTGCCTTCTTTGATTCCCTTGTCCCCTCCTATCCAGGTGTCTAGTGTTGATATGACCCCTCTGCATGCCGGGTTGGTCAAATTCTGTACTCCTGAGATAAGATTGGTGGTGGGTGCACTACATATTGAGTATTGTTCTTTCATTGTAATGAAAAATTTGTCTGTGGACATTATTCTGGGTCTTCCTTGGCTTCAGCTGCACAATCCGGTTATTGATTGGGTGAGTCAGGAATTAGTTCACTGGGGCCCTCGGTGTAAGGCCCATATGTCTCAAGTTTCCCTTTGTTCTACCAATGTATGTGATTCTGAGATCCCGGAGTTTATTTCAGATTTTTTGCAGATGTTTTTTCGAAACCTCTGTCTCAAGTCTTGCCTCCACACAGAGACTTTGATTGTAAGATTGATCTATTACCTGATGCCAAGTTACCTAAGGGTCGGATTTATAATCTGTCTGTGCCAGAAAGAGAGTCTCTAAAACAATACATCGATGAGAGTTTGGCTATAGGACATATTCGGCCTTCCGAATCTCCTACGGGGGCTGGTTTCTTTTTTGTTGAGAAAAAAGATGGGGGTTTGAGACCATGTATTGATTACCGTGAACTTAATAAAATCACTGTTAAAAACTCTGGACCGCTTCCCCTCATCCCGGACCTCCTGAATCAGGTTCCGGGGGCCAACTGGTTCTCCAAGTTAGATCTACGGGGAGCTTATAACCTGATTCGGATCCAGGAAGGGGATGAGTGGAAGACAGCTTTTAATACGCCTCTGGAACATTTCCAGTATCTGGTTATGTCTTTTGGTTTAAGCAATGCCCCATCTGTATTCCAAAGTTTTATGAATCATATCTTTCATGACTATATTGGGGTTTTTTTGGTGGTTTATCTGGATGATATCCTGATATTTTCTTCTGATCTTGATTCACACCGTAAACATCTTCGTCTGGTGTTGTCCCGTCTGCGTAATCATTCTCTGTTTGCTAAACTAGAAAAATGCATTTTTTGTGTACAAAAAGTTTCATTCTTGGGTTATGTGGTCACTCCTTCCGAGGTTCAGATGGATCCGTGTAAGGTTCAGGCAATCGCGGATTGGGTTCAGCCCACAGATTTAAAATCCCTTCAACGTTTTCTTGGTTTCGACAATTATTACAGGAATTTTATCAAGCACTTTTCCGTAATTGCCAAGCCACTCACGGATCTTACCCGCAAGGGGGCTGATCCCAGTAACTGGTCTCCTGCTGCGTACTCTGCGTTTGAGGAACTCAAGAAAGCGTTCTCCTCTGCGCCGGTATTAATTCAACCTGATCTCTCTCAGCCATTCATTGTTGAGGTAGATGCTTCTGAGGTCGGTGTAGGGGCAGTTTTATCTCAAGGGTCAGCTGCTCTCACTAACCTCAGACGATGTGCGTTCTTTTCCAAGAAATTCTCGTCTTGTGAAAGGAATTATGATATTGGGAATCGCGAGCTCCTTGCCATCAAATGGGCGTTCGAAGTGTGGCGCCATTTCCTGGAAGGAGCTCTTCACCCAGTGACAGTGATCACTGATCACAAAAATCTTGTGTACTTGGATAATGCAAAACGTCTCAATGCCCGTCAGGCTAGATGGGCGTTGTTTTTCTCTCGTTTTAATTTTGTGGTCACTTTCCGACCTGGTACCAAGAATGTAAGGGGTGATGCTTTGTCTAGGAGTTTTGGTATCCCTGAGGGTCCTGAGTCGGAACCTGGTAACATCTTACCGGCTGGTATTGTTTTGGCAGCCATCTCCTCTCACCTCTCAGATCAAATTCGCTCCAAACAAAATTCTGCCCCAAGAGACCTTCCGGAAGGCAAAATGTTTGTTCCCTTGTCCCTTCGATTGAGAGTATTAGAGGAGACACACTGTTCCGTACTAGCTGGTCATCCAGGTGTTCGGGGAACACTAGATCTATTGAAAAGAAACTACTGGTGGCCACATATGAATACTGACGTTCATGCATTTGTTCTAGCTTGTCAGGTCTGTGCGCGAGGAAAGGTCCCCAGGAGACGTCCTGAGGGACCTCTTCTCCCGCTCCCAGTGCCAGACAGGCCTTGGTCTAACGTGTCTATGGATTTTGTTACCGATCTGCCACTTTCTCAAGAGTTCTCTGTTATATGGGTGGTGGTGGATCGTTTCTCTAAGATGGGCCATTTTGTTCCGCTAAAAAAACTGCCATCAGCAGAGGAATTGGCAGATCTATTTCTTCAACATATTGTGCGTCTCCACGGTATTCCTGATGAGGTTGTGTCTGACAGGGGGGTACAATTTGTGGCTAAGTTTTGGCGAGCTTTCTGTTCTAAGGTAAAATTGTCCTTTTCCTCTGCCTTCCATCCCGAAACTAACGGGTAGACGGAGAGGATGAATCAAGAGCTCATACAGTACCTTCGTCTTTTTGTTTCTGACTGTCAACATCTGTGGGTCTCGTATCTTCCGTTAGCAGAGTTTGCCATCAACAATCACACTAGTTCATCCACACTCACATCTCCTTTCTTCTGTAATTATGGATTCCATCCCAGGTTTTCCTTCTCGCCATTGTCAGTTTCGGATACCCCTCGTGCTGAGTCCATAACTAACCAACTGTGCACAGTGTGGTCGCAAGTTCAGCAGAACTTGAAAAGAGCACAAAGTTTAATGGTCCATTCATCCAGAAGTAGGCGTACTGTCTCAGAAACTTTTGTTGCGGGTGACAAGGTCCTATTGTCTACTAAGAACCTTAAGTTGAAAGTTCCGTCTCTGAAATTGGCTCCTAGGTTCATTGGTCCATTTACCGTAACTCATGTTATTAATCCTGTATCGTTCAAGGTGGTGTTGCCCTCTGATTGGCGGGTTCACAATACGTTTCACAAGAGTCTGTTGAAACGCTATGTGGATCCTGTGGTACCCCTCCCTGACCCCCCCTCGCCATCTGTGGTGGAGGGTGATCTCGAGTATGAGGTAGAGAGGATTGTCGATTCCAGACTGGTCAGGAACTCTCTTCAATACCTCATTCATTGGAAGGGTTTCGGTCCTGAGGATAGATCTTGGGTCCCTGCTAGGGATGTTCATGCTCCACGATTGGTTAAATCTTTTCATCGGGACTATCCGTCTAAACCATCCTTAGGGTCTAAGGGTTCGGAGGCCCCTTGTGGAGGGGGGGGTACTGTCAGGTCTGGTCACCGGAGAACATAGGTTTTCTATTTTTGCTTGGTATTCTGAGTTTTTGTGTGTTTCTGTTTAGTGCCTACGCCTTGCCTTTAACCATGTTCACACTGTGGAGTTGTTTTGGAGCCAACGCCCATCTTCATGTTTTTGTTTGTCTACTTAGGGTTAATACTCAGGTGCTGGGCTGAGTGGCTTCTCTGAATCTGGTCCATTCAGAACCTGGGGGTGGGATATCTTCCTGCATAAATACCTGCCCTCTTCTCTGGTCTTTGCCGGTTTTTGCAAATCCTTGCTATTCCTGCTTGTGCGTTGTATCGTGTGTATCCTGACTGCTTGTAATTGACCCTTGGCTTGTAAC
>ONZH01021903.1:0-23464 GCA_900303285.1 Rhinella marina | reverse complement strand
CTCCTCTCTGCACAGTGCTAGTACGTTCCTGTCCTGCGCAGTCCTGTACCATTCCTCTCTGAGCAGTCCTCGTACCAATCTCCTCTCTGCACAGTCCTCTACATCTCCTCTCTGCACAGTCCTCTGCGCACCGATCTCCTCCTGCGCTCCTGATCTCCTCTCTGCTGCTGTAAGCTCCTCTCCTCTGAGCAGTCCTATATGATTCCTCTCTGCACAGTCCTCTACCATCTCCTCTCTGTGCAGTCCTATACGATCCCTCCCTGCAGTCCTGTACCATCTCCTCTCTGCGCAGTTCTGTGCCATTTCTCTTCCTCTCTGCACAGTCCTGTACCATCTCCTCTCTGCGCTGCAGTGCTGTATGAGTGTCCTCCCTGTGCAGTCCTCTACCATCTCCTCTCTGCGCAGTGCTGTTGATATCTCCCTCTGCAGTCCTCTACATCTCCTCTCTGCGCAGTCCATGTTGGCATGTATGATCTCCTCTCTGCACAGTCCTCTACCATCTCCTCCCTGCGCAGTGCTGTATGGTCTCCTCTCTGCACAATCCTGTACATCTCCTCTCTGCACAGTTCTACCATCTCCTCTCTTCACAGTGCTGTATGATCTCTCCCTGGCAGTCCTGTATGATCTTCTCCTGCGCAGTCCTGTACGATCTCCTCCCTGTGCAGTCCTGTACCATCTCCTCTCTGTGCAGTCCTGTACCATCCCTATCTGTGCAGTCCTGTATGATCTCTCCTGTGCAGTCCTATACTCTCCTCTTGCTCAGTCGTAAAGTCTCCTCCTGCCGCAGTCTATACCGTTCCTCTCTGCGCAGTCCTGTACCATCTCCTCTCTGCGCATCATGTACCATTTCCTCTCTGCACAGTCCTTACCTTCTCCTCTGTGTGCAGTCCTCTACCTTCCTTCCTCCCTGCAGTCCTGTGCGCAGTCCTGGTCACTTCCCTGTGCAGCTCTTCCCTGCGCAGTCCCTGGTCATGGTCTCCTCCCTGCGCAGTCAGTCTCCTCCTGTGCAGTCCTGTACGGTCTTCTCCCTGTGCAGTCCTATACAGTCTCCTCCCTGCGCAGGCTGTATGGTCCTGGCACGGTCTCCTCCCTGCACAGTCCTTTACAGTCTCCTCCCTGCGCATCCTGGTAGTCCTGTACGTCCCTCCCTGCGCAGTCCTGTACAGTCTCCTCCCTGCGCAGTCCTGTACAGTCTTCCTCCTGCGCATGCTGTACGATCTCCTGTTACACGTGTAGTTTCTCCATGTAGCAGCTCCTTTCCTGCGGTTTTTGAAAGGTAGTGACGTGGACGCCGTGACTGAAGTAGCGATAAATAATTACACATGCCAGTCATGTAGCGGGCAGCAGTGGTTAATGCGTTAATTAGCTTCTCATTCCCCATCCTGCAGTCAGCCGTTTATTTTCCTCTAATTAATGCTCCATCATCTGGAGGTTGTCAGGCTCTCCTGCGCAGCGTCACATTACTTCGCTGCGGAGAGAACTCGCTCGCTCCACAATGTGATCTGCACAGCTGAGTTCAGGCTTTATTTACATGGGACTGCTCCCGGTTTATTATCATTCAGCACAGATTTCTTCCTGGTTATGCTTTAGTAACATGGGACTGTTCCTTTATTAGCACTCGGTATAGATTTCTTTCTGGTTAGGCTTTATTTACATGGGACTGCTCCTTTATTATCACTCAGTGCATATTTCTTCTTGGTTATACTTTATTTACATGGACTGCTCCATTATTATCACTCAGCACAGATTTCATTTCTTGTTAGGCTTTAATTTACATGGGACTGCTCCTTTATTATCATTCAGCACAGATTTCTTCCTGGTTATGCTTTAGTTACATGGGACTGCTCCATTATTATTATCAGCACAGATTTATTTCTGGTTAGGCTTTATTTACATGGGACTGCTCCATTATTATCATTTAGTACATATTTCTTTCTAGTTAGGCTTTATTTACATGGGACTGCTTCTTTATTATCACTCAGCGCATATTTCTTCCTGGTTAGGCTTTATTTACATGGGACTGCTCCATTATTATCACTCAGCACAGATTTATTTCTTGTTAGGCTTTATTTACATGGGACTGCTCCTTTATTATCATTCAGTACAGATTTCTTCCTGGTTAGGCTTTATTTACATGGGACTGCGCCTTTATTTTCACTCAGCACAGATTTCTTCCTGGTTAGGCCTTATTTACATGGGACTGCTCCTTTATTATCACTCAGCACAGATTTCTTCCTGGTTAGGCTTTATTTATTTACATGGGACTGCTCCTTTATTATCACTCAGCACAGATTTCTTCCTGGTTAGGCCTTATTTACATGGGACTGCTCCTTTATTATCACTCAGCACAGATTTCTTCCTGGTTAGGCTTTATTTATTTACATGGGACTGCTCCTTTATTATCACTTCAGCACAGATTTCTTTCCTGGTTAGGCCTTATTTACATGGGACTGCTCCTTTATTATCACTCAGCACAGATTTCTTCCTGGTTAGGCTTTATTTATTTACATGGGACTCCTCCTTTATTATCACTCAGCACAGATTTCTTCCTGGTTAGGCCTTATTTACATGGGACTGCTCCTTTATTATCACTCAGCACAGATTTCTTCCTGGTTAGGCTTTATTTATTTACATGGGACTGCTTCTTTATTATCACTCAGCACAGATTTCTTCCTGGTTAGGCCTTATTTACATGGACTGCTCCTTTATTATCACTCAGCACAGATTTCTTCCTGGTTAGGCTTTATTTATTTACATGGGACTGCTTCTTTATTATCACTCAGCACAGATTTCTTCCTGGTTAGGCTTTATTTATTTACATGGGACTGCTTCTTTATTATCACTCAGCACAGATTTCTTCCTGGTTAGGCCTTATTTACATGGGACTGCTCCTTTATTATCACTCAGCACAGATTTCTTTCCTGGTTAGGCTTTATTTATTTACATGGGACTGCTCCTTTATTATCACTCAGTACAGATTTCTTCCTGGTTAGGCTTTATTTACATGGGACTCCTCCTTTATTATCACTCAGCACAGATTTCTTCCTGTTAGGCCTTATTTACATGGGACTGCTCCTTTATTATCACTCAGCACAGATTTCTTCCTGGTTAGGCTTTATTTATTTACATGGGACTGCTCCTTTATTATCACTCAGCACAGATTTCTTCCTGGTTAGGCTTTAT
This sequence comes from Rhinella marina, assembly GCA_900303285.1. Lineage (NCBI taxonomy): Eukaryota > Metazoa > Chordata > Amphibia > Anura > Bufonidae > Rhinella > Rhinella marina. The sequence goes on along the minus strand of ONZH01021903.1, from coordinate 20,281 downwards.
TTATTTACATGGGACTGCTCCTTTATTATCACTCAGCACAGATTTCTTCCTGGTTAGGCTTTATTTATTTACATGGGACTGCTTCTTTATTATCACTCAGCACAGATTTCTTCCTGGTTAGGCTTTATTTATTTACATGGGACTGCTTCTTTATTATCACTCAGCACAGATTTCTTCCTGCTTAGGCCTTATTTACATGGCACTGCTCCTTTGTTATTACCGAGCAGATTTCTTCCTGGTCAGGACGCTGTGTCAGGAGGAGCAGACTCCGCCACATTGGCGCTGAATGCATTGGCCCCTAGTGTAAGTCCATGGAGCCCGGGGGCGTGGCCTGTGTGCATCTTGTGTCGTGGTTTCCATCATAATCTGGTGTAGAGGCGTCCGTACAGGCGGTCTCTGTCTGGAGGAGCTGTCTCTGACACAAGTCTGGGGGTATCGGAGTGGTCTCATCCCAGTGTGCGGAGTTCTGCTCCTGGGGCGTCTCTGCAGACAGGAGGACACGGTGTCCAGCATCAGTGTAGCGGGTATTGTGCTGGCACTGCGGGGTGCTCTGCCCGCTCCGTGCCCTCCGGCTCTTGTTCACCACGTTATTGCTGTGTCAGGAGGACGAGTTACCTCTTGTTCTCCATGAATCAGATGTGTCTAATCCTCCACATTCATCTGCAGAGACCTGGAGCAGACAGCCTGGCACACCTTCCCTGGCACCGCCTGCCGCCCCCGGACTACCCCAGACTTAACCCTTCAGAGCCCGGTGAACGCGAGTACCTGCATACAGACCCCGGAGGATGTTGTCCATAGGGTCAGTGTCGTGTCATACGCAGAATTATATCGCCGCTGATCGCCATCTAACATGAGGTGTTACGTGCGCCTCATCCAGGGACCTCCGCGTCCGGCGGTTCTCACGGAGCCGGGCTCCAACTGGTTAATTCGCTCCTTTTCTTTGGTTGATCCGAGTTATGAAATTTTTGGTTAACAGATTAGGTCTTCGATGCAATAAGGGTGTCATCGTTGCTCTTGTTGTGCCCGACCTCCGCTCGTTTATGTGACCGGAGCTTGGGTGCAACAAGAGCCCTCATTGCACCGAAGACCTAATCTGCATGTTAACAAAAAGTTTTATACTCGGGAGTGGAGTCCGCAGAGAGATGGGGAGGTCACTGGGGACAGGTCACGTTAAGTAACATCATGTCTGCAGAGCTGTAATCAACTGTAATCAACTGCAGCAGAGTGCAGCTCTGGATGTGACCGGAGAATAAGACACGATGTAAGTGCAGCTCTGGATGTGACTGGAGTATAAGACATGAAACAACTGCAGCAGAGCGCAGCTCTGGATGTGACTGAAGTATAATACATGAAGAAACTGCAGCAGAGCGCAGCTCTGGATGTGACTGGTGTATAAGACATGAAACAACTGCAGCAGAGCGCAGCTCTGGATGTGACTGAAGTATAATACATGAAGAAACTGCAGCAGAGCGCAGCTCTGGATGTGACTGGAGTATAATACATGAAGAAACTGCAGCAGAGCGCAGCTCTGGATGTGACTGGTGTATAAGACATGAAACAACTGCAGCAGAGTGCAGCTCTGGATGTGACTGGTGTATAAGACATGAAACAACTGCAGCAGAGTGCAGCTCTGGGTGTGACTGGAGTATAAGACACGATGTAAGTGCAGCTCTGGGTGTGACTGGAGTATAAGACACGATGTAAGTGCAGCTCTGGGTGTGACTGGAGTATAAGACACGATGTAAGTGCAGCTCTGGATGTGACTGGAGTATAAGACACGATGTAAGTGCAGCTCTGGATGTGACTGGAGTATAAGACACGATGTAAGTGCAGCTCTGGATGTGACTGGAGTATAAGACACGATGTAAGTGCAGCTCTGGATGTGACTGGAGTAAGACACGATGTAAGGCAGCTGGATGACTGGAGTAAAGACACGATGTAAGTGCAGCTCTGGATGTGACTGGAGTATAAGACACGATGTAAGTGCAGCTCTGGATGTGACTGGAGTATAAGACACGATGTTAAAGTGCAGCTCTGGATGTGACTGGAGTATAAGACACGATGTAAGTGCAGCTCTGGGTGTGACTGGAGTATAAGACACCGATGTAAGTGCAGCTCTGGATGTGACTGGAGTATAAGACATGATGTAAGTGCAGCTCTGGATGTGACTGGAGTATAAGACACGATGTAAGTGCAGCTCTGGATGTGACTGGAGTATAAGACATGATGTAAGTGCAGCTCTGGATGTGACTGGAGTATAAGACACGATGTAAGTGCAGCTCTGGATGTGACTGGAGTATAAGACACGATGTAAGTGCAGCTCTGGATGTGACTGGAGTATAAGACACGATGTAAGTGCAGCTCTGGATGTGACTGGAGTATAAGACACGATGTAAGTGCAGCTCTGGATGTGACTGGAGTATAAGACACGATGTAAGTGCAGCTCTGGATGTGACTGGAGTATAAGACACGATGTAAGTGCAGCTCTGGATGTGACTGGAGTATAAGACACGATGTAAGTGCAGCTCTGGATGTGACTGGAGTATAAGACACGATGTAAGTGCAGCTCTGGATGTGACTGGAGTATAAGACACGATGTAAGTGCAGCTCTGGATGTGACTGGAGTATAAGACACGATGTAAGTGCAGCTCTGGATGTGACTGGAGTATAAGACACGATGTAAGTGCAGCTCTGGATGTGACTGGAGTATAAGACACGATGTAAGTGCAGCTCTGGATGTGACTGGAGTATAAGACACGATGTGCTCTTCAGTACCAGCTCGGGGTCTGAGTGGACTTTCCTCGGTCCTGTTCACCAGAGAGTCCGCTGAAGTAACGAGCTGCATGCGTCTAATCCCTAACTTGTGTCGTGGACGTCAGTGGGGCCGATCGAGGACATCGACGCCAGGATCCTGCCAGCCGCGGATTTCTGCTCCATAAATGCAGATTGTACGGAGGATGCAGGTTGTGGCGGTGCATTCCTGATCGAGCTGCCGGTGACCGTGCCCCCGGGGAGCATACCTGAGCGCTGACTGTCCTCACTGCTGTTGTGTCCTATGGCGCCGGGGTTATGGCCGTCACCTACAGCACGTGGCTTCATGCGTGTCCTGGAGTCTCATCTCTCAGACTGTTCGTCACCAGTGATAAGCGGCACTGTTCACCGCTTATCTCCAGTGCATTCCTTATAGGAGACCTTCCCCATGTCCATTATGTAAAAGGCCCCTGGAGTCGTCTCTTCATCCACGGTGGCCACCATTACCCTGCCCATTGTCACCCAGCTCTCCACAGACCCTGACAAGCAGGTGAGTTACAGATCTCGCTCCGTCCGTGGCAGGAAGGGTCTTCAGGGCTGCGGTCATGGGTGGAGAAGGGCCGCCATGATTGATTGTCCTTCTAGACCCTCGTCTTGACCCAGACATGCAGCTCAGAGACAGGAACATGAAGAGGAGAGAGCGTCGGTACGACATTGGGGGTCAGTGACACGGGGGCTTCTTCCAGCTTTCTTCTTCTAGAAGGGTGCCACGTCAGGGCAGCCACAACCCTGGATGTGCAGGACTTAAAGGGCCGGTCCATGTGATGAACGCTGTCCAATAAACTCTTCAATTCCTCTACATTTTAAAGATCTCTGCTTGCTGTCAGTTTAGGTTTACTTCCACAAACCTGTTGTTAGCAGTATTCTGAGGGGGCCACACGGGTGTAATATAACCACGAGGACGAGTTACCCAGCCGCTCCCGCCAGACGCCGTGGTTTCATCTGCGCAGTGGTTAGTGTCGGGTGACACTCGTCAGGACCCGCTCCTTTTCTGAATTGTGCTGCGGCGGGCCCCGATGCTGCAGTGTTTCCTCATGGAGCAGCCGCTGGATATAACGTATACAATAATGGGGGTTATAATCCCCGTCTGTCATTCTGCTCCTGTGTGAGGACAGCAGACACAAGATGGCGGCTGTTTCCTTGTGTTCAGCCTCCTCGTCCGGTCACTGGTTTTGGAGGACGGATGACTGGAGGCGGGTTCTCTGGTGTCAGTGATTTAGGGATTGGTTGGGTGCATGTGGAGCGCAGGGACCGCAGCGGAAACACCTGGCGCCCGTGATGTGGAGCTCTGCGCGATCCCTCGCCTTCCCTCCCATTTAATAACAGTTCGGTTTCATATTAGTGGGAAATTAATTTCTTTTTATATGTCACTGGACGCCGGTGGTGCCGGGGAGCGAGGCGCACGGGGGACGCTCACACCTGTGCTTGCTGTAGACTAATTCCAGGTGCCTGGGAGCATCGGATTAACCCATTCTGAGCCGGCACGCTCACTATAATACAGCCTGTTACTTTACTGTACAGACAATACCCCGCAGGGTTAAATATTGTGATATATTCATTTTCAGACCATAAAGCGTCCTCATCGATAGAAAACGCAGTGAAACTCAAAGTGCACCTGTGTGTCACGAGGACACGCCCCTCAGGACTGTGTGCATGGAGTATAGAGGTGTCCTCTTATGTCCAACTGTATCAGTACTAGCTGCAGGCGCCCTATAATTCCAGCCACGAATGTCCAAGAAATACCAAACACAGATGTCCTAGAAGTACCAGCCACGGATACCTTATAAGTACCAGACTTGGATGTCCTAGAAGTACCAGCCTTGGATGTCCTAGAAGTATCAGCCTTGGATGTCCTAGAAGTACCAACCTCGGATACCTTATAAGTACCAGCCTTGGATGTCCTAGAAGTACCAACCACAGATGTCCTAGAAGTACCAACCACAGATGTCCTAGAAGTACCAGCCTTGGATGTCCTAGAAGTACCAGCCTTGGATGTCCTAGAAGTACCATCCTTGGATGTCTTAGAAGTACCAGCTCCGGACGCCCTAGAAGTACTGGCCACGGATGTCCTAGAAGTACCAGCCACGAATGTCCTAGAAGTACCAGCCTTGGATGTCCTAGAAGTACCAACCACAGATGTCCTAGAAGTACCAACCACAGATGTCCTAGAAGTACCAGCCACGAATGTACTAGAAGTACCAGCCTTGGATGTCCTAGAAGTACCAACCACAGATGTCCTAGAAGTACCAACCACAGATGTCCTAGAAGTACCAGCCACGAATGTCCTAGAAGTACCAGCCTTGGATGTCCTAGAAGTACCAACCACAGATGTCCTAGAAGTACCAACCACAGATGTCCTAGAAGTACCAGCCTTGGATGTCCTAGAAGTACCAACCACAGATGTCCTAAAAGTACCAGCCACGAATGTCCTAGAAGTACCAGCCTTGGATGTCTAGAAGTACCAACCACAGATGTCCTAGAAGTACCAACCACAGATGTCTTAGAAGTACCAACCACAGATGTCCTAGAAGTACCAACCACAGATGTCCTAGGAGTACCAGCCCCGAATGTCCTAGAAGTACCAGCCTTGGATGTCCTAGAAGTACCAGCCTTGGATGTCCTAGAAGTACCAGCCTTGCATGTCCTAGAAGTACCAACCACAGATGTCCTAGAAGTACCAACCACAGATGTCCTAGAAGTACCAGCCACGAATGTCCTAGAAATATCAGCCTTGGATTTCCTAGAAGTACCAGCCTTGGATGTCCTAGAAGTACCAGCCTTGGATGTCCTAGAAGTACCAACCTTGGATGTCCTAGAAGCAGGGGCGTAGCTATAGGGGGTGCAGAGGTAGCAGTCGCTACCGAGCCCAGGAGCCTGAGGGGGCCCAAAGACCCTTGTGCCGCATAAGAAGACACACAAAGCACTGAGGGAAGGGGGGCCCAAGCTGAACTCTTACACCAGGGCCCATGAGCCTTTAACTACGCCCCTGCCTAGAAGTACCAGCCTTGGATGTCCTAGAAGTACCAGCCTTGGATGTCCTAGAAGTACCAGCCTTGGATGTCCTAGAAGTACCAGCCTTGGATGTCTTAGAAGTACCAGCTCCGGACGCCCTAGAAGTACAGGCCACGGATGTCCTAGAAGTACCAGCCACAAATGTCCTAGAAGTACCAGCCTTGGATGTCCTAGAAGTACCAGCCACGAATGTCCTAGAAGTACCAGCCTTGGATGTCCTAGAAGTACCAACCACAGATGTCCTAGAAGTACCAGCCACAAATGTCCTAGAAGTACCAGCCTTGGATGTCCTAGAAGTACCAACCACAGATGTCCTAGAAGTACCAACCACAGATGTCCTAGAAGTACCAGCCTTAGATGTCCTAGAAGTACCCAACCACAGATGTCCTAAAAGTACCAGCCACGAATGTCCTAGAAGTACCAGCCTTGGATGTCCTAGAAGTACCAACCACAGATGTCCTAGAAGTACCAGCCCCGAATGTCCTAGAAGTACCAGCCTTGGATGTCCTAGAAATACCAGCCACGAATGTCCTAGAAGTACCAGCCTTGGATGTCCTAGAAGTACCAACCACAGATGTCCTAGAAGTACCAACCACAGATGTCCTAGAAGTACCAACCACAGATGTCCTAGAAGTACCAACCACAGATGTCCTAGAAGTACCAACCACAGATGTCCTAGAAGTACCAGCCACGAATGTCCTAGAAGTACCAGCCTTGGATGTCCTAGAAGTACCAGCCTTGAATGTCCTAGAAGTACCAACCACAGATGTCCTAGAAGTACCAGCCACGAATGTCCCTAGAAGTACCAGCCTTGGATGTCCTAGAAGTACCAACCACAGATGTCCTAGAAGTACCAACCACAGATGTCCTAGAAGTACCAGCCTTAATGTCCTAGAAGTACCAGCCTTAGATGTCCTAGAAGTACCAACCACAGATGTCCTAAAAGTACCAGCCACGAATGTCCTAGAAGTACCAGCCTTGGATGTCCTAGAAGTACCAACCACAGATGTCCTAGAAGTACCAACCACAGATGTCCTAGAAGTACCAACCACAGATGTCCTAGAAGTACCAACCACAGATGTCCCTAGAAGTACCAGCCCCGAATGTCCTAGAAGTACCAGCCTTGGATGTCTTAGAAGTACCAGCCTTGGATGTCCTAGAAGTACCAGCCTTGGATGTCCTAGAAGTACCAGCCTTGCATGTCCTAGAAGTACCAACCACAGATGTCCTAGAAGTACCAACCACAGATGTCCTAGAAGTACCAGCCCCGAATGTCCTAGAAGTACCAGCCTTGGATGTCCTAGAAGTATCAGCCTTGGATGTCTTAGAAGTACCAGCCTTGGATGTCCTAGAAGTACCAACCTTGGATGTCCTAGAAGCAGGGGCGTAGCTATAGGGGGTGCAGAGGTAGCAGTCGCTACCGGGCCCAGGAGCCTGAGGGGGCCCAAAGACCCTTGTGCCACATAAGAAGACACACAAAGCACTGAGGGAAGGGGGGCCCAAGCTAAACTCTTGCACCAGGGCCCATGAGCCTTTAACTACGCCCCTGCCTAGAAGTACCAGCCTTGGATGTCCTAGAACTAGAAGTACCAGCCTTGGATGTCCTAGAAGTACCAGCCTTGGATGTCCTAGAAGTACCAGCTCCGGACGCCCTAAAAGTACTGGCCACGGATGTCCTAGAAGTACCAGCCTTGGATGTCCTAGAAGTACCAGCCTTGGATGTCCTAGAAGTACCAACCACAGATGTCCTAGAAGTACCAACCACAGATGTCCTAGAAGTACCAACCACAGATGTCCTAGAAGTACCAACCACAGATGTCCTAGAAGTACCAACCTTGGATGTCCTAGAAGCAGGGGCGTAGCTATAGGGGGTGCAGAGGTAGCAGTCGCTACCGAGCCCAGGAGCCTGAGGGGGCCCAAAGACCCTTGTGCCGCATAAGAAGACACACAAAGCACTGAGGGAAGGGGGGCCCAAGCTAAACTCTTGCACCAGGGCCCATGAGCCTTTAACTACGCCCCTGCCTAGAAGTACCAGCCTTGGATGTCCTAGAACTAGAAGTACCAGCCTTGGATGTCCTAGAAGTACCAGCCTTGGATGTCCTAGAAGTACCAGCTCCGGACGCCCTAAAAGTACTGGCCACGGATGTCCGATAAGCATCGGGCTTGGTTGTCCTATAAGTACCAGCCTCAGATGCCCTAGAGGTATTAGTATTAGGCACAAATGCCCCTATTAAAGACCAAGCATTACACATCTTAGGGTCTCCCCCATCTTCGTGGATCAAACATGAAGGTGTTAACGATGGCCGCCCATCTTGCCGTGGCTCTGTCACTCCAGTCTCTCTCTGCACCATTACATAATTGTTTACAGCTTCCACGGCGGCCATGAATCTATTTCCTGAAGCTTTTCTGACCTCCGGGGGCTGCAGCTGCTTTTAACCCCTTGTGGGTGGTAAGAACATGGGGTATCTCCAGGAACAGAGGGGATACGGTCCAAGCCTCCCTAGTAATGAGCTCACAGAAGGTCCCGTAGCTGAGCCCTTAATTGGATCTGGAGTGCAGGTGGCTCCCGCCTCTGATTTATAGGGAGAATGATATGAGCTCATGATTGGGCTGCCATTTAACCCCTTCATCTTACGCCTGGACTTTTGAGTCGTCGCAGCAGATAGTTTTTGTACACCATAATGGATCAATTGGAAATTCCTGACTCCTCTGCTCAGAGAGAATGCTATTTACCCAGAGTAACAGTGATGGAGTATCTACTTGTAGGGTGACATATTGCTGCCTGGATGGTGATGTCATTGTGCAAACAGCTCTTGACATGGGGTGGTCTGTGTGCCATCATCTGCTTCTTCCTTGCTTTTTCACCCATATAGTCATACACTAATATAATGTGATGTCACCTCCTGTATAATATAACTGATATCTGGAGAGCGGTGATGTCACCTCCTGTATGATATACAGTGCCTACAAGTAGTATTCAACCCCCTGCAGATTTAGCTGGTTTGATAAGATGCAAATAAGTTAGAGCCTTCAAACAAGAGCAGGATTTATTAACAGATGCATAAATCTTACAAACCAAAAAGTTATGTTGCTCCGTTAAATTTTAATAAATTTTAAACATAAAAGTGTGGCTCAATTACTATTTAACCCCTAGGTTTAATATTTTGTGGAATAACCCTTGTTTGCAATTACAGCTAATAATGGTCTTTTATAAGACCTGATCAGCCGGCACAGGTCTCTGGAGTTATCTTGGCCCACTCCTCCATGCAGATCTTCTCCAAGTTATCTAGGTTCTTTGGGTGTCTCATGTGGACTTTAATCTTGAGTTCCTTCCACAAGTTTTCAATTGGGTTAAGGTCAGGAGACTGACTAGGCCACTGCAACACCTTGATTTTTTCCCTCTTGAACCAGGCCTTGGTTTTCTTGGCTGTGTGCTTTGGGTCGTTGTCTTGTTGGAAGATGAAATGACGACCCATCTTAAGATCCTTGATGGAGGAGCGGAGGTTCTTGGCCAAAATCTCCAGGTAGGCTGTCCTATCCATCTTCCCATGGATGCGGACCAGATGGCCAGGCCCCTTGGCTGAGAAGCAGCCCCACAGCATGATGCTGCCACCACCATGCTTGACTGTAGGGATGGTATTCTTGGGGTCGTATGCAGTGCCATCCAGTCTCCAAACGTCACGTGTGTGGTTGGCACCAAAGATCTCGATCTTGGTCTCATCAGACCAGAGAACCTTAAACCAGTCTGTCTCAGAGTCCTCCAAGTGATCATGAGCAAACTGTAAACGAGCCTTGACATGACGCTTTGAAAGTAAAGGTAACTTACGGGCTCATCTGGAACGGAGACCATTGCGGTGGAGTACGTTACTTATGGTATTGACTGAAACCAATGTCCCCACTGCCATGAGATCTTCCCGGAGCCCCTTCCTTGTTGTCCTCGGGTTAGCCTTGACTCTTCGGACAAGTCTGGCCTCGGCACGGGAGGAAACTTTCAAAGGCTGTCCAGGCCGTGGAAGGCTAACAGTAGTTCCATAAGCCTTCCACTTCCGGATGATGCTCCCAACAGTGGAGACAGGTAGACCCAACTCCTTGGAAAGGGTTTTGTACCCCTTGCCAGCCTTGTGACCCTCCACAATCTTGTCTCTGATGGCCTTGGAATGCTCCTTTGTCTTTCCCATGTTGACCATGTATGAGTGCTGTTCACAAGTTTGGGGAGGGTCTTAAATAGTCAGAAAAGGCTGGAAAAACAGATAATTAATCCAAACATGTGAAGCTCATTGTTCTTTGTGCCTGAACTACTTCTTAATACTTTAGGGGAACCAAACAGAATTCTGGTGGTTTGAGGGGTTGAATAATAATTGAGCCACACTTTTATGTTTAAAATTTATTAAAATTTAACTGAGCAACATAACTTTTTGGTTTGTAAGATTTATGCATCTGTTAATAAATCCTGCTCTTGTTTGAAGTTTGAAGGCTCTAACTTATTTGTATCTTATCAAACCAGCTAAATCTGCAGGGGGTTGAATACTACTTGTAGGCACTGTAACTGATATCTGGAGAGCGGTGATGTCACCTGTATAATATAACTGATATCTGAAGGGCGGTGATGTCACCTCCTGTATAATATAACTGATATCTGGAGAGCGGTGATGTCACCTCCTGTATAATATAACCGATATCTGGAGAGCGGTGATGTCACCTCCTGTATAATATAACTGATATCTGGAGAGCGGTGATGTCACCTCCTGTATAATATAACTGATATCTGCAGAGCGATGATGTCACCTCCTGTATAATATAACTGATATCTGGAGAGCGGTGATGTCACCTCCTGTATAATATAACTGATATCTGGGGAGCGGTGATGTCACCTCCTGTATAATATAACTGATATCTGGAGAGCGGTGATATCACCTCCTGTATAATGTAACTGATATCTGGAGAGCGGTGATGTCACCTCCTGTATAATATAACTGATATCTGCAGAGCGATGATGTCACCTCCTGTATAATATAACTGATATCTGGAGAGCGGTGATGTCACCTCCTGTATAATATAACTGATATCTGGGGAGCGGTGATGTCACCTCCTGTATAATATAACTGATATCTGGAGAGCGGTGATATCACCTCCTGTATAATGTAACTGATATCTGGAGAGCGGTGATGTCACCTGTATAATATAACTGATATCTGAAGGGCGGTGATGTCACCTCCTGTATAATATAACTGATATCTGGAGAGCGGTGATGTCACCTCCTGTATAATATAACCGATATCTGGAGAGCGGTGATGTCACCTCCTGTATAATATAACTGATATCTGCAGAGCGATGATGTCACCTCCTGTATAATATAACTGATATCTGGAGAGCGGTGATGTCACCTCCTGTATAATATAACTGATATCTGGAGAGCGGTGATGTCACCTCCTGTATAATATAACCGATATCTGGAGAGCGGTGATGTCACCTCCTGTACAATATAACTGATATCTGGAGAGCGGTGATGTCACCTCCTGTATAATATAACTGATATCTGGAGAGCGGTGATGTCACCTCCTGTATAATATAACTGATATCTGGAGAGCGGTGATGTCACCTCCTGTATAATATAACTGATATCTGGAGAGCGGTGATGTCACCTCCTGTATAATATAACTGATATCTGGACTGATATCTGGAGAGCGGTGAGGTCACCTCCTGTATAATATAAATGATATCTGGAGAGCTGTGATGTCATCTCCTGTATAATATAACTGATATCTGGAGAGCGGTGATGTCACCTCCTGTATAATAGAACTGATATCTGGAGAGCGGTGATGTCACTTCCTGTATAATATAACTGATATCTGGAGAGCAGTGATGTCCCTCCTGTATAATATAACTGATATCTTGAGAGCGGTGATGTCACCTCCTGTATAATATAACTGATATCTGGAGAGCGGTGATGTCACCTCCTGTATAATATAACTGATATCTGGAGAGCGGTGATGTCACCTCCTGTATAATATAACTGATATCTGGAGAGCGGTGATGTCACCTCCTGTATAATATAACTGATATCTGGAGAACGGTGATGTCACCTCCTGTATAATATAACTGATATCTGGAGAGCGGTGATGTCACCTCCTGTATAATATAACTGATATCTGGAGAGCGGTGATGTCACCTCCTGTATAATATAACTGATATCTGGAGAGCGGTGATGTCACCTCCTGTATAATATAACTGATATCTGGAGAGCGGTGATGTCACCTCCTGTATAATATAACTGATATCTGGAGAGCGGTGATGTCACCTCCTGTATAATATAACTGATATCTGGAGAGCGGTGATGTCACCTCCTGTCATAATATAACTGATATCTGGAGAGCGGTGATGTCACCTCCTGTATAATATAACTGATATCTGGAGAGCGGTGAGTCACCTCCTGTCATAATATAACTGATATCTGGAGAGCGGTGATGTCACCTCCTGTATAATATAACTGATATCTGGAGAGCGGTGATGTCACCTCCTGTATAATATAACTGATATCTGGAGAGCGGTGATGTCACCTCCTGTATAATATAACTGATATCTGGAGAGCGGTGATGTCACCTCCTGTATAATATAACTGATATCTGGAGAGCGGTGATGTCACCTCCTGTATAATATAACTGATATCTGGAGAGCGGTGATGTCACCTCCTGTATAATATAACTGATATCTGGAGAGCGGTGATGTCACCTCCTGTATAATATAACTGATATCTGGAGAGCGGTGATGTCACCTCCTGTATAATATAACTGATATCTGGAGAGCGTGATGTCACCTCCTGTATAATAAAATCTGGAACGTGATCACTCCTGTAAAATGATCTGGAGACGGTGATGTCACTCCTGTATAATATAACTGATATCTGGAGAGCGGTGATGTCACCTCCTGTATAATATAACTGATATCTGGAGAGCGGTGATGTCACCTCCTGTATAATATAACTGATATCTGGAGAGCGGTGATGTCACCTCCTGTATAATATAACTGATATCTGGAGAGCGGTGATGTCACCTCCTGTATAATATAACTGATATCTGGAGAGCGGTGATGTCACCTCCTGTATAATATAACTGATATCTGGAGAGCGGTGATGTCACCTCCTGTATAATATAACTGATATCTGGAGAGCGGTGATGTCACCTCCTGTATAATATAACTGATATCTGGAGAGCGTGATGTCACCTCCTGTATAATATAACTGATATCTGGAGAGCGGTGATGTCACCTCCTGTCATAATATAACCCCTTAAACTGATATCTGGAGAGCGGTGATGTCACCTCCTGTATAATATAACTGATATCTGGAGAGCGGTGATGTCACCTCCTGTATAATATAACTGATATCTGGAGAGCGGTGATGTCACCTCCTTCATAAATATAACTGATATCTGGAGAGCGGTGATGTCACCTCCTGTATAATATAACTGATATCTGGAGAGCGGTGAGGTCACCTCCTTCATAATATAACTGATATCTGGAGAGCGGTGATGTCACCTCCTGTATAATATAACTGATATCTGGAGAGCGCTGATGTCACCTCCTGTATAATATAACTGATATCTGGAGAGCGGTGATGTCACCTCCTGTATAATATAACTGATATCTGGAGAGCGCTGATGTCACCTCCTGTATAATATAACTGAATCTGGGAAGCGGTGATGTCACCTCCTGTATAATATAACTGATATCTGGAGAGCGGTGATGTCACCTCCTGTATAATATAACTGATATCTGGAGAGCGGTGATGTCACCTCCTGTATAATATAACTGATATCTGGAGAGCGGTGATGTCACCTCCTGTATACATATAAAGTACGATAATCTGGATGAGAGCGTGATGTCACCTCCTGTATAAATATAACTGATATCTGGAGAGCGGTGATGTCACCTCCTGTATAATATAACTGATATCTGGAGAGCGGTGATGTCACCTCCTGTATAATATAACTGATATCTGGAGAGCGGTGATGTCACCTCCTGTATAATATAACTGATATCTGGAGAGCGGTGATGTCACCTCCTGTATAATATAACTGATATCTGGAGAGCGGTGATGTCATCTCCTGTATAATATAACTGATATCTGGAGAGCGGTGATGTCACCTCCTGTATAATATATGGATGATCTGTTTCTGATCCGTCGCACTACACGAGCCAGGTGCAGTGAACCCTGTGTATGCCTAGGGTTAAATTATTGAAGGCCCTACATCCCAGTACACCCAGATCCAGAACTTGTGATCATCTTATGATTTTCTGTCCTGGTTGTTATCATTCATGCAGCGTCCGGGGTTCTGCCTCCTGATTGATGTTCACAATTGTCGACCTTCATACTTAGTATTTAATGTATGAAAACTTTGCGCCCCTCCCCCGCGGCTGTTGTCATTCGGCATTGCCAGCCCGTAGACCGTAATGAGCGCCCCGGATGCTGTTTCCCCCTTTTCTTTGCACTTTGATGCTTTTATTTCTCCCTCTGTTTTCCTTGACATCATAATTAAACATTTGCCGCCGTTCCTGTGACTGAGACGACAGCGATTTGGTCACCAATTATTCAGCCCCATTCACGAGCCGCAAGCTTCCCCGCGGAGCGTTACAAAGTTCTGCGTTGTCTTCTGCGGCAGAGACTTTCATACGAAGGCCCCATGCAGTCGCTTTTTATGAGGACGCATTTATTTTCTTCCATAATCCAGTGCAGATCCTTTATATGAGGAATAACAAAGGATCAGCAAACACCCAAATAATCAGCGGCGCAGGAAAAGATCAGCGTGAAGAGCACAGGGAGCTGCCGGGCCCTCACGTATGTAGTGTATGAGCTGTATACTGCTGAGCATGTGTCTGCATAGGTCGTGTAGTGCCACCGCTGAGGTGGCGTCACAGTCATGGTGTCTGCTCCTTCATCTTCAGGCCTATATCCCACACTCCACACATGCAGCCTTCACACCCTAAAGATGCCGGATCACAGGACTGTTAGGACTGTTAGCAGAAGGTTCCAGATTATCAGCATTTCTCTGTCGTCAGCAGGAGGTGAAGGAGCTTGCGCATACTCGGCGCTGTGCCTGCGGGGGCACAGGGAGCGTCTGCCACTGACTTTAATCTTCTAGAAGAAACCATAGAACTTCCAGGTCTGGATGTCTGCAGGCGATAAATGCCACATGAATCAGGAGAAGGAACATAGCACGCAGGGCGAAAAAGTCCCTGAACCGCCAACCCCAAAAAACTGGGGTGCGGGCAAGAACCAAAAATCACAGAGTAGAGCAAACATAAATATACCTAGACTTATGAAGGGGGAGGCATGATATAGAGGGGGACACATGGAGGGGGAGGCATGATATAGAGGGGGGCATATGGAGGGGGAGGCATGATATAGAGGGGGACACATGGAGGGGGAGGCATGATATAGAGGGGGGCATATGGAGGGGGAGGCATGATATAGAGGGGGGCACATGGAGGAGGAGGCATGATATAGAGGGGGACACATGGAGGAGGAGGCATGATATAGAGGGGGGCACATGGAGGAGGAGGCATGATATAGAGGGGGACACATGGAGGGGGAGGCATGATATAGAGGGGGACACATGGAGGAGAAGGCATGATATAGAGGGGGACACATGGAGGGGGAGGCATGATATAGAGGGGGACACATGGAGGAGGAGGCATGATATAGAGGGGGAGGCATGATATAGAGGGGGGCATATGGAGGGGGAGGCATGATATAGAGGGGGCACATGGAGGAGGAGGCATGATATAGAGGGGGGCACATGGAGGAGGAGGCATGATATAGAGGGGGACACATGGAGGAGAAGGCATGATATAGAGGGGGACACATGGAGGGGGAGGCATGATATAGAGGGGGACACATGGAGGAGGAGGAGGCATGATATAGAGGGGGACACCATGGAGGAGGAGGCATGATATAGAGGGGGACACATGGAGGGGGAGGCATGATATAGAGGGGGCATATGGAGGGGGAGGCATGATATAGAGGGGGGCACATGGAGGAGGAGGCATGATATAGAGGGGGACACATGGAGGAGAAGGCATGATATAGAGGGGGACACATGGAGGGGGAGGCATGATATAGAGGGGGACACATGGAGGAGGAGGCATGATATAGAGGGGGACACATGGAGGGGGAGGCATGATATAGAGGGGGCATATGGAGGAGGAGGCATGATATAGAGGGGGCATATGGAGGAGGAGGCATGATATAGAGGGGGACACATGGAGGGGGAGGCATGATATAGAGGGGGGCATATGGAGGGGGAGGCATGATATAGAGGGGACACATGGAGGAGGAGACATGATATAGAGGGGGACACATGGAGGGGGGGGCATATGGAGGGGGAGGCATGATATAGAGGGGGGCACATGGAGGAGGAGGCATGATATAGAGGGGGACACATGGAGGGGGAGGCATGATATAGAGGGGGACACATGGAGAAGGAGACATGATATAGAGGGGGGCATATGGAGGAGGAGGCATGATATAGAGGGGGGCATATGGAGGGGGAGGCATGATATAGAGGGGGACACATGGAGGGGGAGGCATGATATAGAGGGGGACACATGGAGGGGGAGGCATGATATAGAGGGGGGGCATATGGAGGAGGAGGCATGATATAGAGGGGGACACATGGAGGGGGAGGCATGATATAGAGGGGGCATATGGAGGAGGAGGCATGATATAGAGGGGGGCATATGGAGGAGGAGGCATGATATAGAGGGGGACACATGGAGGGGGAGGCATGATATAGAGGGGGGACACATGAGAGGGGAGGGGAGGCATGATATAGAGGGGGACACATGGAGGGGAGGCATGATATAGAGGGGGACACATGGAGGAGGAGGCATGATATAGAGGGGACACATGGAGGAGGAGGCATGATATAGAGGGGGACACATGGAGGGAGGGGGACATTGATATAGAGGGGGACACATGGAGGAGGAGCATGATATAGAGGGGGACACATGGAGGGGGAGGCATGATATAGAGGGGGACACATGGAGAGGAGGCATGATATAGAGGGGACACATGAGGGGAGGCATGATATAGAGGGGACACATGGAGGGGAGGCATGTATAGAGGGGACATGATATAAGGGGGACACATGGAGGAGGAGGCATGATATAGAGAGCATGATATAGAGGGGGACACATGGAGGAGGAGGCATAGAGGGGACACATGGAGGGAGGAGACATGATATAGAGGGGGACACATGGAGGGGGAGGACATGATATAGAGGGGGACACATGGAGGAGGAGGCATGATATAGAGAGGGGGCATACATGGAGGGGAGGCATGAGAGGACACATGATGAGGGACATGGAGAGGGGGGACACATGGAGGAGGGGAGGATGATATAGAGGGGGACACATGGAGAGGGGAGGCATGATATAGAGGGACACATGGAGGAGAGGATGATATAGAGGGGGCACATGGAGGGGAGGCATGATATAGAGGGGGACACATGGAGGAGGAGGCATGATATAGAGGGGGACACATGGAGGGGGAGGCATGATATAGAATATGGAGGAGGGGCATATGGAGGAGGAGCATGATATAGAGGGGGACACATGGAGGAGGAGACATGATATAGAGGGGACACATGGAGGGGGGGCATATGTAGGGGGAGGCATGATATAGAGGGGGGCACATGGAGGAGGAGGCATGATATAGAGGGGGAGGCATGATATAGAGGGGGACACATGGAGAAGGAGCATGATATAGAGGGGGCATATGGAGGGGAGGCATGATATAGGGGGGGCATATGGAGGAGGAGGCATGATATAGAGGGGGCACATGGAGGAGGGGCATGATATAGGGACACATGGAGGGGGAGGCATGATATAGAGGGACACATGGAGGAGGAGGCATGATATAGAGGGGGACACATGGAGGGGAGGCATGATATAGAGGGGGACACATGGAGGAGGAGGCATGATATAGAGGGGGACACATGGAGGAGGAGGCATGATATAGAGGGGGACACACTGAGAGGGAGGCATGATATAGAGGGGGAGACATGATATAGAGGGGACACATGGAGAAGGAGGCATAATATAGAGGGGACACATGGTGGAGGAGACATGATATAGAGAGGGACACATGGAGGGGAGACATGATATAGAGGGGGGCGCATGGAGGGGAGGCATGATATAGAGGGGACACATTGAGGTGGAGACATGATATACAAGGGGACACATGGAGGAGGAGACATGATATAGAGGGGGACACATGGAGGGGGAGACATGATATAGAGGGGGACACATGGAGGAGGAGACATGATATAGAGGGGGACACATGGAGGGGGAGACATGATATAGAGGGGGACACATGGAGGAGGAGACATGATATAGAGTTGGGACACATGGAGGGGGAGACATGATATAGAGGGGGACACATGGAGGGGAGACATGATATAGAGGGGGACACATGGAGGAGGAGACATGATATAGAGGGGGACACATGGAGGAGGAGACATGATATAGAGGGGGACACATGGAGGGGGAGACATGATATAGAGGGGGACACATGGAGGGGGAGACATGATATAGAGAGGGACACATGGAGGAGGAGACATGATATAGAGGGGGACACATGGAGGGGGAGACATGATATAGAGGGGGACACATGGAGGAGGAGACATGATATAGAGAGGGACACATGGAGGAGGAGACATGATATAGAGGGGGACACATGAAGAGGGGCAGACATATAGGGAGGGACGAGGGGATTATTCCATACTAGTCTCATCACTGGAGAAAGGTGGAGAGCGGAGCGGATACATCTTCAGTACTGGGGCAAATTGACACTCGGCCGGTGGAAGTCATGGAGGATGCGACTTCGCTGGGTCACAGGCATTGAAAGGTTCCATTACTTCTGCAGGTGTCCTAATAACCCTCCCTGGATGTGAATTGGGATGGAGAGGGCTCTGGAAGACAATGTGGGGGATGAGTGCAGATCTGATATATATATATACTGTGCGTCCGGTGTAACCGCTGCAGCAGATTCTAGAACAGTCTGTACCTGAATCCTGGGGGGCAGATCTGACCCCAGATGAAGACACCGTGTCCTGGTGCCCCACGTACTGTCACCACAATTCATGGAAGAAGCAGAGAGCCATGGACCATGATCTGGAGGGTGAAGCGGACAAGCAGGTGGATGGGAGAAGGGGAACAGATGGAAGACGAATTGTCCGGATGAGTTACCACAGCAGGACGGGCGCGGGTGGACGGTGACATCTACTGGGTCAGGACTAAAGCTGCAGGAAACAGAAGGTGCCGCCAGTGACCGCCACAGCGTCCCCTGAAATAGATGGCACCCCCCATGTACCTGCAGGACAGACTTCAGGAGGCTGTGAAGAAAGAGGCGACAGGTGAGAAGAGATATCAGAGGATGAGGCAGGCGGACACAGGACATTGACTGATGAGGGACCCTGTGGATTATTGGGTGATGAGGGTAAGATTGATGGACGAGCCCAGAGAAGTGGGAGAATGGAAGGCGCTCGTCTGTCGGGTGATGACGGACGATGACGAATAGGACTCAATAGTCCATTCATGGATTCCGTGGACTAATTGAATGAATGCAGTCTGATGATGGGGGCAGTGGTAGGGGGAAGCGACTGCTTCGGGGCCCGAGCTCAGCAGGGATGTGGCAAATCAGCAGGGTAATATTTCTCTCTCTTTCCAGGGGTGGGGTGGGATCGTAACGCTGCGCAGTGAAACAAGAGGATGGGGAGAGAGGGATTCTCCTACCTCTCCTCTGCGCTGCTGCACTGTGTAATCTGATTGGTGGAGGAGCAGTGAGAGGAAGCTGCTGCTCCACCAATCTTTTCAAGTAATACTTCAGTCACAAACAGACTTCCAGAAGCACCATGTGGACCCTGCATGTGACCCTCTGCACTCCTGCCTGCCTGTTACCTGCCCCTCCACCTCCCTTGTAGTGCCAGCTGACCTCCTGCTCTGGCTATAACAGACATCCAGGAAGCAGGAGCAACCCAGAGCAGCGCTGTGCCAGCCAATACAGCAGACCTTCAGACTCACCGCCAGCCTGACCAACAGCATACCTCCCAACTTTTGAAAATTGCAAAGAAGGACAATGTGTGCGGCGCGCATCATGGCAGTTTTTTTCATACTAGGCCACGCCTCTAACTCCGCCCAAATCATAATTACTGGAGCCCCTGAGGCAATATTTTTCTTGCGCTTCATTGTCCATATAAATATAGCTCATAAATCATCAGATTATAGATATTTTAAGGTCCAAATTGCACCAAATTATGAAATTCTGGTCTAATTTATAGGTAGAAACCGTACAGACACTTCAGTAAGGAGCAATTTAGTAAAGTTATTAATGCACAGTTATACATTAATCCTCCAGATCAAAAAGAGGGACATTTAAGCATAAAAGGGGGACAGAGGGACA
>ONZH01021902.1:0-25208 GCA_900303285.1 Rhinella marina | reverse complement strand
ACTACTCCCAGGCTCTACTTCAGTAAAAAGAGACTTTGTTGCAACAAACTGGCCTGATCACTGACTCCAGCACCATCCACCGGCCACTGCATCCTACACCTCCTGCCTTGCAACCTTACAAAACACCACTACAGGCACCCCAATCATAACCTCGCAGGAGCCCCAAAACATCCTCCTCTTGCTCCTCCTGGGCTCGTTGCAAATGCAAAAAAAAAAAAAGCAAAAAATGAAAATCAGACATCATATAGGACATGAAAATCCCTTTCTAACAAAGCTAGAACCAGCCCTGGACTTCACATGGATCCAGAGATCTCCACATTCATTGCTCTGCTAGATTTATATCAAGCTGGCAGCTCAGGGGTGTGTCCTTTCTGCTGCACCTCTCTCCCTGTAGCTGTTCAATTTTACTTAAAGGGGTATTCCCATCTCACAAATGTAGTTTGTAAAGTTAGATATAGCCATACCAATATTATCACTAATAGAATGTATTTATATAAAATGTACCGTTTAGAAGATTTTCCTATTTGTATAGGTATTGTCCCACACACATCAGTCAGGCCGTTGCCCCTAGTTACGACCTCTGCAGCCATGTAGTAGTGGTGGTCGGCTTGCTCCTGTTCAAACCCGCTCTGAGGTAACTGCTGTATTGTGAACGGACATTACATGAACATGAGGAGACACATCTTAGGGTTGTAGCATTTTTGTCTGCGCTTCCAAAACGCATTGAAATGAATCTTGTTCCAAGATCAATTCATCTCTATGGAGCAGGATCTGTTTATAAAGTCTGCGTTTTGGACGGATCCTGACTAGAGAGCTCCCCTGCGCTCGCATGGGCGCAGGCAGCCGCTGCCTTCCCCCTGAGGAGGACGGAAGCGGCTGCCTGCGCCCATGCGAGCGCAGGGGAGCCGAGCGGTACAGTGCTCGTTACAAGCACGTTCGCTCATCTCTAATCCTGACCATTATGTTTGGTACTGGTAGCGTCCAAAACGCAGATGTGAAAGCACCCTAAGATGTGTCTCCGCATGCAATGTGCGTTCACTATACAGCAGTTACCTCAGCGTGGGTTTGAAAACACAAAGGCACTGAGGTACTTGGAGAAGAGTTCAGGTGTTTTTTCGACAGGCATTTAAACTAGATGGAGGGGACAGGAATTTTATTGAGGAGAATGATTTCTGTCCCCGAACAGTTCTGGTGAACCAGGGTATTGAGCGTCTTGATCAGCAATATGTTAGTGTGGTGGATACAGTTGTTGGTGCAGATGAAGTGGTCGCTGGTGCTTTAGATACTGATGTTAGTGCGGTGGATGATGTTGGTAATGTTGTCAGGGAGGTAGATGGAGTTGTTGGTGATAAATGTAATGTTCTTCATGTAATGTGTACAAATGCTCGCAGTTTAGGCAACAAGATCTGCGAGCTAATATCAATAGTTTGTAGAGATAATTTGGACTTGGTTGTAATAACAGAGACATGGTTCAGAGATTGCAATGACTGGGAAACAGCCATTCCGGGATACACTTTGTATAGGAAAGATAGGGTGGAGAAAAGGGGGGGGGGGTCGCCATTTATGTTAAAGATACCATAAGATCAACAGCGATCCAAAATTCATGTAAGGAGTTGGAGACTCTCTGGGTCTGCTTGCAAAATAAAAAGGGATCTGTTACCAGAGTAGGTGCAATCTATAGGCCTCCAGGGCAATCTGAAGAGCATGACATTATGCTGGTGGACGAGATTACCCAAATGGCAGTAAAGGGAGATATTGTAGTTATGGGAGACTTCAACATGCCTGATGTTGATTGGAATATCCCTTGTGCGTCCACATGCAAAAGTAGGAACATGCCTGGGATAAACATGTATCTATCCTAAGATAACAATAAAAGGATAATAAAAGGGCAGACTAGATGGAACAGGTGGACTTTTTCTGCCGTCAATCTTCTATGTTTCTATGAAAAGGAACAAGCCGACCACCACTACTACATGGCCGCAGAGGTCGTAACTAGGGGCAACGGCCTGACTGATGTGTGTGGGACAATGGATATACAAATAGGGAAATCTTCTAAACGGTACATTTTATATAAATACATTTTATTAGTAATAATATTGGTATGGCTATATCTAACTATACAAACTACATTTGTGAGATGGGAATACCCCTTTAATCTCACTAGATAGAGATAATGCCTGCAATAAAACAGAACATCTGAAAGATCTCTGGGAGCCAAACCGGACCGGACCAACCGTTTAGTTATTGCTGCAATAATATATACATATTATATATATATATATATATATGTGTGTGTGTAGAATATATATATATATATATATATACTATCCTAATCTGACATCATATGTGGCTTGGCTCAGTATTATACATCTATATGACACTGAGTTAATTGCAGCAATAAAATAACTAAACGGTTAGTCCGGTCCGGTTTGGCTCCCAGAGATCTATGGCCAGCTTCACTTAGTAGTATAGTAGTGTATATATATATATATATATATATATATATATATATATATATATACACACTACTATACTACTAAGTGAAGCTGGCCATAGACAAGAAATCATTGCCAGCAGCTATCAACCTGGTCTTACACTGCGGATAGCTGTCAGACGACCACTGGCACTGTCGTCAGGTATCTCTCCCGACTGCTCCATCGACCAAGCCTGCATGTGTTCTGAACATAGAGAGCGCAGTGCTGAGCCATTGGTGACGGCTTATCTTCCCTGAGAACATCTGGACTGGGCATGCTAAATTTCAACTGCCTGATCCTTCTCTTCTCATCTGCCACCAGGAGGGATTCAGAGCCCCCACAGACATTAGATGGTTGGCCGTTTCTTCTGAAATCAGTGGGTTCAGACGGCATTCATTTAATGTCATAAAAAGAAACAATGAAGGGTATGTAGACTTTTGCAATCTGTTTTTTTTTTTTTTTTTTTTTAAATTGCTCCAGTTAAAATACGGTCTATTTGAGGAACTGCTTGATACTGTCCACTTGAGGCAGTCTTCGGACCCCATGCCATTTTAATGACTCAAGTACATTTTCCCCTGGATCTATTATATGCTTAAAGGGGTATTCCAGTTACAGCAAGTTAGCGCCTATCCATAGGATAACTATTAGTTTTGTTGGTGACCTATCTCTGAAATTTCTATCAATCACGTTGGGTCCCCCAAAATGAACGAAGTGTCAGGTCGAGCATGCTCACTGACTGGTGCTCCATTAATCTCTATGGGAGTCGATAGGGGATAACTTGCTACAACCGGAATATTCCTTTAAGGCCCCATTCACACGTCCGTATAATGTGTCCGCATCCTTTCCGCATCCGTTTCCGCAATTGCGGACAATTATGCGGATAGGATGCGGATCCATTCATTTCAATGGGTCCCGAAAAAATGCGGACAGTACACCGTGTGGTGTCCGCATCTGTGTGTGCGTTCCGACTGTCCGCATAAAGAAATCCTCCTGTCCTACTTTTCTCCCGAATTGCGGTCCGTAGCACAATGAAAGTCTATGGATCCGCAAAAAATGCAGAAGACATGCGGAAAGGCATCCGCATGTCATCCGTATTTGCGGATTCCGTTCCAGGAGGGGTGAAAAAAAAAGATGTTATTCATCCTTCTGTTTTTTGCGGATCCGCAAAAAACGGATGACATATGGATACATCCTTTCCGTTTTTTACGGAAAAACGGAACGGATGTCCTGGAAAAACGGAGTTTTTTGCGGAACAACGGGTCCGCAAAAAACTGACCGTTTTCCAGGATGTGCAAAAATATGGACGTGTGAATGGAGCCTAAGGGTTTATTCACATCTTGCAGTCATTTCATGTTTTTTGCCTTGATTTTTCCAAAAGGATAGCAAGAACTGATTTAGACAGTTACCTCTTGGCGTCAGGGGGGATCCTGCCCTGAATGTAAATCGACATGCCAGGACACAGACAGCCACTAATCAGATGCTTCAAAGGAACATCCTAAACAAAGAGAGACAAAATAGACAGTATTGAGTGAACGACCCCATACAAAGAAACCTTAAAGGGGTTTGCAGAGACTTTTCTACCAATGACCTATCCTCTGTATCTGATCCGTGAGCGTCCAACACCCAGGACCCCCACCGATCAGCGGTTTCAGAAGGCATCGGCGCTCGCAGTAGTGCTGCAGCCCTCTCTCAGCTCACCAAGCACAGCGCCGTACGTGACGTCACTGACCTAGGAAAAGCTGAGAGAAGGCTGCGGTGCTAATGTAAGCTGACCGGCAGGGGTCCTGGGTGTAGGACCAACACCGATCAAATACTGATGACCTACCACAAGATAAGTCATCAGTGGAAAAGTCTTGGAAAACCCATTTAAAGGATGTGTATAATTTTGCAACTTTTATTATCTTTTATCCAGTGTTTCTAAATGATTTAAAAAAAATGAAGGAACTCTGCAAATGTTTGTTTAAAAGCTCCTACGCAGACCTATGTAGGTTCACAGTAAAAGGGAGTCTGTCACCTCCATATGCTCCTATAAAGCACTTACATAGCCCCATAGCACACCTAATCACAAATGGAATGGTACCTGTGGCGCCTTCTTGTGACTTGTAGAAGCTGCAAAAACGTACTTTAAACCATATGGAAGTGCCCGGAGGTGGCGTTCACTGCCGTGGAGCCTGGGCTCGTGGCCTTTTTTTCATGCTTTTCCCGCCCCAGCCATTGCCTCTGCCTGCCCTCCTCTTCACTTGTGTCCTCCGTCTGTTCCAGTCTCTCGCCGGGCCGGCTACAGCGATGCCGTGCCCACAATGGGCAATGCAGTGTGCATGCCCGGCCCGGTGAGAGACTGCACAGGAACAGATTTATTTATTTTCCTTTTGTGAGGGCTTCATTTTTGCGGGACAACTTGTATCTTTCATTTGTATAATTTTTGAGTAAATTACGCTTTTTGATCGCTTGTAATTACGTCTTTTGGGTGGCAACTAAGAATAAATTAGCAATTCTGTCTTTTTTTTTACGGCGTTCACCGTAGGGGATAATTTTTGTGATATTTAAATAGTCCGGGTCGTTACGGACGCGGCAATATCAAACATATGGGGGAGATATTTTTTTGGCAAATGGAAAAAAAAGCGTTATTATTTTTATGGGATTTTTTTATTGAAAAAATGTGTATTTGTTTTTACTTTTTTTTACCATTTAACCCCTTCAGCCCCGGGCCTGTTTTCACCTTCATGCCCAGGCCATTTTTTGCAAATCTGACATGTCACTTTATGTGGTAATAACTTTGGAACGCTTTTACTTATCCAGGCCATTCTGAGATTGTTTTCTCGTCACATATTGTGCTTCACGACAGTAGTAATTTTTTGGCAAAATATTTCATTTTTATTTTTTAAAAAATACCAAATTTACCAAAAATTTGGAAAAATTTCCAAATTTCCAAATTTCAATTTCTCTACTTTCAAAATACATAGTAATACCTCCAAAAATAGTTATTATTTTACATTCCCCATATGTCTACTTTATGTTGGCATCATTTTATAAATGTCATTTTACTTTTTTAGGACGTTAGAGGGCTTTTAGAAGTAGGGAAGCCATTTTTCAAGTTTTCACCAAATTTTCCAAAACCATTTTTTTAAGCACCAATTCAGATATAAAGTGATTTTGAGGGGCTTACATAATGAAACCCCCCATAAATGACCCCATTTTAGAAACTACACCCCTCAAATGATAAAAAACTGCTGTTACAAACTTTGTTAACCCTTGAGGTGTTCCACAAGAATTAAAGGAAAATGGAGGTGAAATTTCAAAATTTCACTTTTTTGGTAGATTATTCATGTTAATAATTTTTTTCTTGCAACACAGTAAGGGTTAACAGCAAACTAAGCCTCAATATACATTGCTCTGATTCTGCAGTTTACAGAAATACCCCATATGTGGTGGTAAACGTCTCTATGGGTTTGTGGCAGTGGTCACAAGGAAAGGAGCGCCATATTGATTTTGGAGGCAGATTTTCCTAGAATAGTTTTTAGGCACCATTTTGTAATTGAGAGACCCTGACGTACCCCTAGAGTGGAAACCCTCAAAAAGTGACCCCATTTTGGAAACTACACCCTTCAACAAATATATTAAGGGGGGTACTGGCCACTTTGACCCCCTAAGTGTTTTACGGAATTTGGAAACACTTGGCTGTGAAAATGAAAAATTTCATTTCTTCCAATAAAATGTTGCTTTAGCCCCAAATTTTTTGTATTTTCATAAGGGGTAACAGGAGAAAAGCACCCCATAATTTGTTACCCATTTTCTCCTGAATACGGCAACACCCCATATGTTGTGGTAAACTGATGTGGGGGCACATGGCAGGACTCAAAACAGAAGGAGCGCCATATGGATTTTACAACACAGATTTTGATGGAATGGTTTGCGGGAGCCACTGATTTTTATTTTTTTGAGTTATTGTCTTATGTGGGGGCTCGTTTTTTGCGGGATGAGCTGATGTTTTTATTGGTACCATTTTGGGGTACATAAGACTTTTTGATCGCTTGGTATTACACTTTTTGTGAGTCAAGGTGAAAAAAATAGCTGTTTTGGCATAGTTTTTTTTTTTTTTAATTTTTTTACAGCATTCACCAGAGAGGGCAAATCATGTGATATTTTTATAGAGCAGGTTGTTACGGACGTGGCGGTACCCAATATGTCTAACTTTTTTATTTTTAGAAAGCTTTACACATTAGATGCATTTTTGAACAGAATAAAATCTTTATTTTGTGTTGCCATTTTCAGAGAGACATATTTTTTTCAGTTTTCAGGCGATTGTCTCAGGTAGGGTATCATTTTTGCAGGATAAGATGACGGTTTGATTGGTACCATTTTGGGTCAAATACGCCTTTTTGATCGCCTGCTATTACACTTTTTGTGAGGCAAGAGGGGAAAAAATGGCTATTTTGGCATAGTTTTTTTAACAATTTTTTTACAGCATTCGTCTGGGGGGCAATCTCATGTAATATTTTTATAGAGCAGGTTGTTACGGATGCGGCGATACCCAATATGTCTAACTTTTTTATTTTTGGAAAGTTTTACACATTAGATTTATTTTTGAACAGAATAAAATCTTTTTTTTTGTTTTGCCATTTTCTAAGAGCCATATTTTTTTATTTTTTGGGTGATTGTCTTTGATCGTATCATTTTTTGCGGGACGAGATGACGATTTTATTAGTACCATTTTGGGATAAATACGCCTTTTTGATCGTGTAGTATTAAACTTTTTGTGGGGGAAGGTGACCAAAAAATGGCTGTTTTGGCACTGTTTTTATTTTTTATTTTTTACTGTGTTCACCTGGTGGGATGGATTATGTGATATTTTTATAGTAAGTGGTATAAGGAAAGGTTAGGTCTAAAGTAGATCAAAACCAAAAAGGACCATAGATAGGCGCCAATACAATTATCAACCTAGTGAAACTCACCAATAGTGAAACTATGAAACGATAGTGAGTCTTGGTCTATAGAGTACACAGCATGAAGCATAAAATAATTAAAAGTACTAAAAACAATAAAGAATTGTACTCACTCTACTGGGGAGGATGTCTCTCGGATAAAACTCAAGACACCTTGAGACAGAGCCCCCCCAAGCCAGGTTCGCTTTGAGAATCTTAGGATATGATGACAGCAGTAGGTAATCGCTTCGTTTTCAATCCCTTTATTAACAATAACTCAGGCTTGATTTTCAACGCGTTTCGGGGGGATTAATAATACCCCCCTTCTTCAGGAAAAATATAGCAAGAGCCAATAATGCATTACAAGACATCACAGATATACATACATTTATAGTGGCAAATAGAGGTGTCTACTTTCATCAACTGCTGTTTGCACGTGTCAGGCGGAAATCGGATGTTACCATCCCGGATATCCGGTTTGCGTTCCAAAGTGGAACGCTTGAAAATCAAATAAAATAGATAAGAGTACCCACAAAGAAAAACAAGCCCTTAAAAACCTTAGTCAAAATAGGGATATAGTCATTAAAAACGCGGATAAGGGAGGGGGCATTGTATTAATGGACTCCCGGTACTATCTTTCTGAATCCCTACGGATTCTGTCTGATGAAGAGTACTATAGGCCCCTTGGAGATGATCCAACCAAAATCTTTAAAAAAGACTTGGATCAATTAGTCGATCTGGGCTTTGTACAGGGAACCATAGACAAGAAACTTAGATCATTTTTAAAAAATCCACACCCATCAGTCTCTAGATTTTATTTTTTACCTAAAATACATAAGTCCTTATCCAACCCACCTGGGCGGCCTATAATCTCTGGTATAGGCTGTCTGACTGCCAACCTCTCTGCCTATGTGGACTACTATTTGCAAGATTTTGTAACAAAATTACCGTCCTATCTGAGAGATACTACACATTTGTTACAACTTCTAGAGACGTTACCTTGGTCTGCCGACTATCTGTGGGTTACACTCGATGTTGCCTCATTATATAGTAATATCAGACATGATTTAGGGATCAATGCCATTGTGGAAATTTTTAGGTATGATGTTAATCTATCAGAAAACCACAAAGAGTTCATTTTAAGAGCAATTGATTTTATTTTAAAACACAATTACTTTACTTTTAACGAAACATTTTATATCCAGACAAAAGGAACGGCGATGGGGACAAAATTTGCCCCATCATACGCCAATCTTTTTATGGGGGTCTTTGAAGACAAGTTCGGACTACTAAAACACCCGCAAATTAGGTTTTATCGACGTTTTATAGATGATATCATTTTTATTTGGGAGGGCACCCAGACCGATTTATTGGAGTTTGTTAGTCTATTGAATACAAACGACTGGGGTCTTTCTTTTAGTTCTGAACATCATCCTACAAATGCCATTTTTTTAGACCTTCATCTCACCATTTCAAATAATAAAATTTCCACAAGAACCCATTTCAAGAAAGTTGACTCGAACAGCTATCTTGACTATAAAAGTTGCCATCATGTCAATTGGAAAAAGAACATTCCCTACGGACAGATGAAACGAATACGGAGGAATTGTTCTGATCCCAATGTAATGAGACAACAATTAAAACATCTGAATGATAGATTTAAAGAAAAAGGATACCCGAAAGCCATTCTTAAAGCCTCTATGCTACGTACCTTAAAAATGAGTCAAAAAGAAAGTCTCTTGCCAAAAAAATGTAAAACCACTATTCCTGCCAAAAATCACAAAGTTAGTCTCATCACTAGATATAATTCTAGTCACAATCAAATTCGTCAGACCCTACAGAGGAACTGGTCCATTCTCCTTAAGGATCCCATCTTAGGAACATTGATCCCCAAACAACCCAGTATTATCTACCGTAGAGCCCCAACCCTAAAAAACCTATTGGCCCCCTCTTGTCCGAAATTAGAACTTTCTAAGGAACCCCTGACCTTTAGAAAAGACACTGTTGGCATCTTCAAATGTGAAAAGAAAAAATGCAAATGTTGTGGGAATATAATACCTACTAAGAAGGAACTCGATCTACCTATGATAGATGAAAAGATCCCGATTAGACATAGAATGGATTGTGGAACACAGAATGTTGTATATCTTCTCCAGTGCCCCTGCAATCTATTCTATGTCGGCAGAACAACTCAAACTCTGCGAGAAAGGATTAATGAGCACCGCTCCAATATAGCTAGGAAAGTGACTACACATAGTGTGTCACGACATTATGCGATAAAACACGATGGTGACCCCTCGTCACTAAAAGTAACTCCACTTGAGTGGGTCCCCAAGTCCTTTCAAACTCTCTGCAGAAAAGAAATGTTCTGGATCTTTCGACTGAATACCCTGACACCTTTTGGTCTGAATGAAACATTGGAGCATACCAATTATTGAAATTAATTTTTGTCATTTATATGTCTTTACTTACCTCACAACAATTTTACCGATTATTTTACTTTGAAGTATATTATATAGTATATTTTATTTATTATTTTATATTATGTATATTTTATTTTTTCTCCACTAATACACATTAGAGTTTTTATAATATATAAATTTTTATTCTATATATGTTTTTATTGTAAATCTGGTATCCCTTCATCAAGCAGCAGTTTGCTAGCCCTGAGTGACATACTCAAGACTAGCTACATTATTTTTCAGTCACAAACGCACTGTCATGTATGCATGTGGCTTTCTATCTTTGTAATAATATATTATTACGACGAAAAATTGCCCAATATGGCGGTGCGTTCCACAGTGGAACGCACCCAGTTTTCTCCATCTGGTTCCCGCATATCTTTTTATCATTAATATTATTTTTATTGATATATTCTTTTCCTCCCCTTCCCCCCTCCCCACCTCCTCTTTAGTTTCTTCCCATATTCATTTACATCCATCAACCCGAAGTTGAAACTTGTCATTGGCTATTCTAACCGACGATGCGTCTCATGGTGGAACGCATCTGCCGTTTACAAATTATAATACTAGTTCATATAAACAACTTTGTTTTTATTTGATCCCAACCCAATTTCCACCATTATTCAACACTTATACCACACATTTTTTACAAATACTCTTATCTATTTTATTTGATTTTCAAGCGTTCCACTTTGGAACGCAAACCGGATATCCGGGATGGTAACATCCGATTTCCGCCTGACACGTGCAAACAGCAGTTGATGAAAGTAGACACCTCTATTTGCCACTATAAATGTATGTATATCTGTGATGTCTTGTAATGCATTATTGGCTCTTGCTATATTTTTCCTGAAGAAGGGGGGTATTATTAATCCCCCCGAAACGCGTTGAAAATCAAGCCTGAGTTATTGTTAATAAAGGGATTGAAAACGAAGCGATTACCTACTGCTGTCATCATATCCTAAGATTCTCAAAGCGAACCTGGCTTGGGGGGGCTCTGTCTCAAGGTGTCTTGAGTTTTATCCGAGAGACATCCTCCCCAGTAGAGTGAGTACAATTCTTTATTGTTTTTAGTACTTTTAATTATTTTATGCTTCATGCTGTGTACTCTATAGACCAAGACTCACTATCGTTTCATAGTTTCACTATTGGTGAGTTTCACTAGGTTGATAATTTTATTGGCGCCTATCTATGGTCCTTTTTGGTTTTGATCTACTTTAGACCTAACCTTTCCTTATACCACTTACATTTAATTAGCACAGAGATTTCTCCTCCCTAGTGCTAGGACCTTTGTGCAGCCTCTCAACTAATTAATTATTTCTATTATTCTGTCATTTTGCTCTATCACCTTGGATAAATTATCCTTTTACACCCTTTGGCGCCTGTGAACACAGATATTTGGTAATATAACTCTCCATATTTTTATAGAGCCGGTCGATATGGACGCGGCGATACCTAATATGCCTACTTTTTCTTTTTTTAACATTTTTTTTTACTTTATTGGGGGGAAAATGGCGTTTTTCTTTTTTTTACTTGAAACTTTTATTATTATTATTATTTTATTAACTTTATTTTTTAACTTTTTTTTCACCTTTTTTTTCAACTTTTGGGGGTCTGATCCCCTTTACAATGCATTACAATACTGTTGTATTGTAATGCATTGGCTGTAAGTGTATTACTCACAGTAATACACTTACAGCCTGCTTCCTGTGCGATCCAGGGGGCTGGATCGCACAGGCTCGCAGGGATGGCAGCCACGATGCCTAAGGAAGGCATCGGGCTGCCATCCAAGCCATCGGGTCCCAGTCACAGCAGCGCGGGGATCCGATGGCCCCCCGCTCGCCATCCTGAATATGCGCACACCTCATGTGCCGCGGTCAGCGCTGACCGCGGCACATGAAGGGTTAATGCGCCGGCATCGGTGTTTTCACCGATGCTGGCGCATTCCCCAGGGGTCCGACACCTGGGCACTGCCGGACCCCCGCCGCTGATCGGGCGGGCGCAGCTCCTGCACCCGCCCGATCAGCGCGCCGTACATGTACGGCGCTGGGCGTTAGGGGGTTAATAGTCCCACGAAGGGACTATAATAAACAGTATTTTGATTGATTTTAAAATGCAATGCATTATCGCTATAGTGCATTACATTTTAATGGCAATGCTATTCTGACTTTGACCA
This sequence comes from Rhinella marina, assembly GCA_900303285.1. Lineage (NCBI taxonomy): Eukaryota > Metazoa > Chordata > Amphibia > Anura > Bufonidae > Rhinella > Rhinella marina. The sequence goes on along the minus strand of ONZH01021902.1, from coordinate 13,174 downwards.
GCAGGTCTGGGGCTGGTCTGGGGCCTTCACAGACCCCCAGCCAGCCTTCCCACACATCGGCACCCCGCGATCGCATTTGCGGGGTGCCGATGGGAGACTGCTCCTTCTGTCAGCACTTTACATGCGGCAGGCGCCATTGCCCACGGCATGTAAAGTGTTAAACAGCCTGGATTGGCACTTGCCGGTCCGGACTGTTAGAGCAGGGCCGCTGCTCTCATGGGAGAACTGTGCAGCACTTTTTTACGGCGGCCCAGCCTAAGGCCCCTTACTGACCCAAGGTTGCCAACCAGAATTTTTCTTATCAACTTATCCCAAAATCACGGACAGCCAACATTTTTTATGGACAAATTGGAAAACCATAATGAAGGATAAATATTATCAGTAATGCAGGTCTATAGCTCAATATACTGATCAGAACTCATCATTACCATTTACTGTGAGCTGTAAAATGATGATAATTACTACCAAACTAATCTAGTCAAGTATCATCAGCCTCAAAAAAATCACGGACACCTCTATTTTTTTCACAGACAGAGGAAAAAAGTTGCCTATTTTTACGGACTGTCCAGAAATTTCCTGGAACGGTTGGCAACCCAGTACTGACCGCCGTAAAAAAACAAACCAGTAATAATATACAGTGCCTTGAATGTTTTCCCATTTTTTCCCATTACACCCACAAACGTAAATGTATTTTATTGGGCTTTTATGTGATAGACCAACACAAAATAGCAAATATGTGTGAATTAAAAATGTTGTGAATACATGGTTTTCAAAATGTTTAATAAATATAAATCTGAACAGTGTGGCATGCATTTGTATTCAGTCCCCTGTACTCTGATACCCCTAAATAAAATCCAGTGTGACCAATTGCCTTCAGAAGACACCTATTTAGTAAATAGAGTCCACCTGTGTATAATTTATTCTCAGTATAACTACAGCTGTTCTGTGAAGGCCTCAGAGGTTTGTTAGAGAACATTAGTGATCAAACAGCATCATGAAAACCAAGGAACACAGCAGACAGGTCAGGGAAAAAGTTGTGGAGAAGTGGAAAGCAGGGTTAGGTAATAAAAAAGTATCTCTGAACATTTGACAGAGCACTGTTCAATCCATCATCCGAAAATGGAAGGAATATGGCACAACTGCAAACCTAGCTAGACATGTCTGTCCACCTAAACGGACAATCCAGGCAAGGAGAGCACTAATTAGAGAAGAAGCCAAGAGGCTCATGGTCATTTTGGAGGAGCTGCAGAGATCCATAGGTCAGGTGGGAGAATCTGTCCACAGGACAACTATTAGTCGTGTACTCCACAAATCTGGCCTTAATGGAAGAATGGCAAGAAAGCCATAAAAAGTCCCATTTGCAGTTTGCCACAAGCCATGTAGGGGACACAGCAAACATGTGGAAGAGGGGGCTCTGGTCAGATGAGACCAAAGTTGAACTTTTTGGCATAAATAAAAACGCTCTGTGTGGAGGAAAACTAAGTGCACATCACCCTGAACACACCATCCCCACAGTGAAACATGGCGGTGGCAGCATCATGCTGTGGGGATTCTTTTCTTCAGCAAGGACAGGGAAGCTGGTCAGAGTTGATGGGAAGATGGATGGAGCTAAATACAGGACAATCCTGGAGGAAAACCTAGTAGAGGCTGCAAAAGACTTGCTGTTCACAGACTCTCTCCATCCAATCTGACTGAGCTTGAGCTATTTTCAAAGAAGAATGGGCACAAATTGCAGCCTCTAGATGTGCAAAGCTGCTGGAGACATACCCCAAAAGACTGGCAGCTGTAATTGCAGTGAAAAGTGGTCCTACAAAGTACTGACTGGACCTTGTATCATTTTCTTTTCACTTCACAAATATTTGCTACTTTGATTGGTCTATTACATAAAATTCCAATAAAATTTGTGGGTGTAATGTGAAAAAATGTGTAAAAGTTCAAAGGGTATGAATACTTTTTTAAGGTACTGTAGAACAGTCACATGTAGGTTGTTAATATGTGATAAGTAAAAAGTGTCCTGCTGTCAAGTATTTAGAGTCACAAAAACATCAATGGTTACTTGATGGTGTATTTTTTGGTTGCAATATGGCCAACCAGGGTCCAACTGGCCCTTCAAAGTACCAGAGGATCCTCTGGTGGACTCAGGCTCTAGTACAAAAATGGACCTCAGACAGAAGATATCCCCATTTGGAAGTAACTTTGGAACCAATCACCAGGGACTGTTTCTTACGAGATGATTCACAAAGAACATCTTAGACCTTATTGTGTGTCCAATGATAACTACAAAGAGTATCATGAAATTCAAAGTGAGGATAGTCATGTTTTGTACAGATGGAATGTGGTCTTCAGAATTATTTTTTCTTATGTGTCCCAGTCCAACACCAGTGCCAACAGTGAACTGTAGGGGTAATAGCTAGGCTCAATCTCGAAATTTGCATTTCTACCCAAGTAGCACAAATAGACTCAAGCGTTAAAGTTTTCCAGTACTTAGATATTGATGGTCATCAATTTCAGATCTGTGGGGGTCAGATAACTGGTGCCCTCATCAATTAGTTGTATCGGGCAACCTCTGGCTTGAAACTATACAGAGGATGCAATGTTCCATCAGTGGTCGTACCGGGGCACTGAAGCTTTCATTCAAGTGAATAACCCTGTTGACCCTGGCTCTGGAAACTACACGGTGGAAGGAGCCTTCTGTCCACTGTATAGTTTGTGGTATTGACCCCCCATCAATCCAATACTGATGACCTATCCTGAGGAGAGCTCATCAATATCTAAGTACCAGAAAGCTCCTTTACTTTATACAAAAAAAATATTTAAAAAAAAATAAAAAATCATGGCTGATCTAGGAAGGATCAAGCCACCACTTACCGGGTTGTAAATCGGCTGGTATCCTAGAGGTGAAACAAACGCCATGTCTGCTGCTGTCCAAGTAGAAAATTACAGTGCTCTGTACACACAGCAGGTTCCTTATATACACTCAGGTAATAAGGGCATGGTCTCCTTTCCATTCAATTAACCTTTGTTCCTGGTTTCGGCACCTACCACAAAACATGATATGAAGAACCTTTGATAATTGGCCAGACATAGAGGATTGTCCTCAGTGCATTCTGAGATTGTATCATTCCTTGAAATACTCACAGATATTTTGCAATAATTGGAATGGTCTTACCGGCTGGGGCATTATCATGGACAGTTTGGCAGATTTTTCAGTTGTCTCTATTATCACCTTAAAAGTGGACATTTATCCACCAATCACTAGAACGAGAACCATGAGGCCCCATGGCCATAGTGAGGAGGACATTGAACAGAATGGCAGTCGAGTATGCTCGGTGCCATTCTAGCAGAGTCCTGTACAGAGTCCTGGTCACTAGAGCTTGCAAGTCACAGTTTCACGTACACAACTGCATTATGGCTACCTAGAATAGTACATAACCATAATACAGCAGTAATATTATCCAATGGAGGTCTCCATACCTCTGTGTGATGCCATATGTTATACCATGCTCTAACGCAGTGATGGCGAACCTTTTAGAGACAGAGTGCCCAAACTGCAACCCAAAACCCATTTATTTATCGCAAAGTGCAAAAACAGCAATTTAACCTGAATACTGAAAAAACAGTTAATCTGTGGGGGCATGGCTTAACACAGACCCAAAGTAAAATGAATGCCCCCGTTGGTGCCCCCTAGTATTAAAAATGTCCCATTACTAGCCCCCAGTATTAATAATTCCCTAGTAGTGGCCCCCAATATTAACGAGGCCCCCACTAGTGGCTCCCAGTATTAATAAGACCCCCACTAGTGGCCCCCGTATTAGTAATGCCTCATTAGTGGCCCCAAGTATTAATAGGACCCCCTAGTATTATTTTTCCTCCATTAAAGGGGTTGTCCCATGAATAATGGAAAAAATGAAAATCAGACATCATATAGTACATGGCAACCTCTTTTTAACAAAGTTAGAACCAGCCCTGTATCTCGCATGGATCCAGAGATCTCCACATTCATTGCTCTGCTAGATTTATATCAAGCTGTCATCTCAAGGGGAGTGTCTTTTCTGCTGCTGATAAGGGGGTGTGTCCATGCTCTGCCTATCATAGCTCAGCAGGCAGTTGAAGGTTGAAAGTGAGCATGTGCGGCCATCTCAGTGAGTAGGTCAAAGAAATAAGAACTTAAGTGGTCCTATACAGATATGTTTTATTGAATAACTCAGTAGCTATACAAAATTTTTTATTACATGCAATTACAAAAGTAATCAGATCCAGGTGCTGGTTTGAAAACTGTAGAATATTTTTCGTGGGACATCCCCTTTAATGGCTTCCAATATTAATAATGCCCCACCAGAGGCCACTATGGATGCCCCTTTCCCCACTCTTCTTCTGCAAAAAAAAATAAAACTCACCTCCTCCATTTGATGGCGCCGTGGTGAACACTTGCTGCTCATTGGATGCGGAGGACCAGACCTACATGTGATGATGTTTCACATGTCCTGTTTGGAGAGCAGGTCCTGTCCTGTGCATCCAGTAAACAGCTAGTCTTCCCCGCGGCGCGATCAAATGAATGAGGCGAGTTTTATTTTATTTCTATTTTTGCAATAAAAGCAGAAGAGGTGAGTACAGGCTGTACTAATGAGCGCTCCACAATGGAAGCACTCATTAGTAATAGTGCACAGATGAAAACCCTATGCACGGCCCACACATAAGGCTCTGAGTGCCCCTCTGGCATGTACCGGTATGCAGGGGCGGTCTTGGGCACCACGCATCCTATGCATTTGCGTAGGGCCCCCGGCGTCCAAGGGGGCCCCCACGCTCTTCTCTTGTGCCGGTGCCCAAGACCGCCCGCAGAGGGGCAGAGGGAGATGAGCGCTTCCATTGTGGAAGCGCTCATCTCCATAGTCATCTGTATCGCCGTCCTCAGGACGGCGATACAGATGCCTGTATTGTACTGGGGCAGGGAAGGGAGAGGCGTCTCCCCTGCCCGTTCCTCTGATAGGCTGCAGGCACTGGGCCTGCAGCCTATCAGAGGCCGGCTCAGGCGGCGCGATGACGTCATCGCGCCGCCTGAGCCGTACAGCGCGGGACACAGGCCGGAAGAGGCCTGCATCGCATCGCTGCCAGCACCATGGAGGTAAGTATAAGTGTTAATTTTTTTTTATTTTTTTTTTTATTGTAGCAGTCACCGACCGGAGCTCAATTGGGGGCACTGGGGGCATTTTGGGGGCATTTTTACTGGCACATGGGGCACTGGGGGCATTTTACTGGCACATGGGGGCACTGGGGACATTTTACTGGCACATGGGGGCATTTTTACTGGCACATGGGGGCACTGTGGGCATTTTACTGGCACATGGGGCACTGTGGGCATTTTTACTGGCACATGGGGGCACTGTGGGCATTTTACTGGCACATGGGCACTGTGGGCATTTTTTCTGGCACATGGGGGCACTGGGGGCATTTTTACTGGCACATGGGGGCACTGGGGGGCATTTTTACTGGTACTGGGGGCATTTTTACTGGCACATGGGGGCACTGGGGGCATTTTTACTGGCACATGGGGGCATTTTTACTGGCACATGGGGGGCACTGGGGCATTTTTACTGGCACATGGGGGCACTGGGGGCATTTTACTGGCACATGGGGGCACTGGGGGCATTTTACTGGCACATGGGGGCACTGGGGGCATTTTACTGGCACATGGGGGCATTTTTACTGGCACATGGGGGCACTGTGGGCATTTTACTGGCATATGGGGGCACTGTGGGCATTTTTTCTGGCACATGGGGGCACTGGGGGCATTTTTACTGGCACATGGGGGCACTGGGGGCATTTTTACTGGTACTGGGGACATTTTTACTGGCACATGGGGGCACTGGGGGCATTTTTACTGGCACATGGGGGCATTTTTACTGGCACATGGGGGCACTGGGGGCATTTTTACTGGCACATGGGGGCACTGAGGGCATTTTACTGGCACGGGGCATTTTTACTGGCACATGGGGGCATTTTTACTGGCACATGGGGGCACTGGGGGCATTTTTACTGGCACAAGGGGGCACTGGGGCATTTTTACTGGCACTGGGGCACTTCTTACTGGCACATGGGGGCACTGGGGGCATTTCTTTATGGCATGGGAGCACTAGGGGCATTTTTCTGGCACATGGGGGCACTGGGGCATTTCTTACTGGCACATGATTTTGGGGGGGAATCAATGGGGGGAACTTCTGGCGCATTATTGGGGCATTTCTTACTGGCACATAATTTGGGGGGCATCTATGGGTGGGGAGCACTTCTTACTGGCACATTGGAAGCATTATTACTTCTGGGGCACAGTGGGGACATTAGTACTGTGGGGGGCACTATTACTGTGGGGGGCACCCTGGCACAGTATCAGCGCAGTTATTTCTGGGGGACGGTATGTTCACACTATTACGGGACAGTATTTGCTGGGCGCAGTTATTTTAGGACACTGTGTGCCAATAATTATTGAAGGGCACTATCTGTGTGGTACTAGTGGCACAGTACTGGGGTGGTAGGATGATTTGTCCAGAAGATGGGAGGATGATGGAAAAGTAGTAAACTAAGATTTTTTTCTGTCAAACTGCAGAGATAAGAAATGGCTGAAAAATGGCGTCTGGTCTGAAAGGAGAAGATGAGGAAAGAGAAGATCTACATCCGAGGAGACGTCACTGGATGTAAGAGGTATGCGGCGCTGTATTATACTGGATGTAAGAGGTATGGGGCGCTGTATTATACTGGATGTAAGAGGTATGGGGCGCTGTATTATACTGGATGTAAGAGGTATGGGGCGCTGTATTATACTGGATGTAAGAGGTATGGGGGGCTGTATTATACTGGATGTACGAGGTATGAGGCGCTGTATTATACTGGATGTAAGAGGTATGAGGCGCTGTATTATACTGGATGTAAGAGGTATGAGGCGCTGTATTATACTGGATGTACGAGGTATGAGGCGCCGTATTATACTGGATGTAAGAGGTATGGGGCGCTGTATTATACTGGATGTAAGAGGTATGAGGCGCTGTATTATACTGGATGTAAGAGGTATGGGGCGCTGTATTATACTGGATGTAAGAGGTATGGGGCGCTGTATTATACTGGATGTACGAGGTATGAGGCGCCGTATTATACTGGATGTAAGAGGTATGGGGCGCTGTATTATACTGGATGTAAGAGGTATGAGGCGCTGTATTATACTGGATGTAAGAGGTATGGGGCGCTGTATTATACTGGATGTAAGAGGTATGGGGCGCTGTATTATACTGGATGTACGAGGTATGGGGGCTGTATTATACTGGATGTAAGAGGTATGGGGCGCTGTATTGTACTGGATGTAAGAGATATGGGGCGCTGTATTATACTGGATGTAAGAGGTATGGGCACTGTATTATACTGGATGTAAGAGGTATGAGGCGCTGTATTATACTGGATGTAAGAGGTATGAGGCGCTGTATTATACTGGATGTAAGAGGTATGGGGCGCTGTATTATACTGGATGTAAGAGGTATGGGGCGCTGTATTATACTGAATGTAAGAGGTATGGGGCGCTGTATTATACTGGATGTAAGAGGCATGGGGCGCTGTATTATACCGGATGTAAGAGGTATGGGGCGCTGTATTATACTGGATGTAAGAGGTATGAGGCGCTGTATTATACTGGATGTAAGAGTTATGAGGTGCTGTATTATACTGGATGTAAGAGGTATGGGGCGCTGTATTATACTGGATGTAAGAGGTATGGGGCGCTGTATTATACTGGATGTAAGAGGTATGGGGCGCTGTATTAGGCGGGGGGGGGGCCCAAGCTGAACTCTTGCACCAGGGCCCATGAGCCTTTAGCTACGCCCCTGCAGCCCAGCCCATAGAGAGCTGGGAGTCTGGGACACGCCATAGGCTGTGGGCAACCTTGACCCCCCCTCCAGTGAGGTGTAGGGGGTGTGTCATTGGGGGGGCGTGTCATCAGAGGCCGTGTCATCAGGGGTGTGAGGTGTCATTGGGGGGGGCCCCCAGACATAACTTCGCTTAGGGCCCCAGAAATGCCAAGACCGCCCCTGCCGGTATGCCATAGATTCACCACCACTGCTCATTAGGATGCCATATGGGTGCAGGTGTTACCCCCCAGAAGCCAAAGGAAACTTTGGTGGTTTTGTTTTTCCCACTAAACTAGAGCAAAGAAAAACTGGTTCTGAAACAAGAATTATTTGACTTACATAGTAGCTATATGGAACACCATATCAAACTCATCTGGAAGTACTCAGGACTTACAAAGTATCTGTCAGAGGCGGAAGCAATACAGCACACTACAGAACTTCACAAAGGTCTAATTTGCCCATCGATTCTGCTTGTTGATATTGTAGCTGTTGTTTTATTAACATTTCCTCTCTGGTAGCGCCACCTGCTGTTTATCCATCTGGTCCACCTTCTCCTACATGCAGAGGTGGACTGACATGCTCAGTGGACGCACAAAATGCATACTGTATTTTTTGCCCTATAAGACGCACTTTTTCCCCCCAAAGTGGGAGAGGGGGGGAATGACAGTGCATCTTATGGGGTGAATACAAATGAGTGCTTCCATTATGGAAGCGCTCATTAGTACAGGAGGACCGGGAATCAGGGAATGTAGCGCTCCCCGGGATTTGTACTCATCGCTTCCTTGTCTTCTTCAGCCACTCGCTGTGCTGTGTCTTCGGTGCTCAGTGACATCATGCTGTGCTGCCTTATTAACACTGGAAGTCTGATCTGAGGTCTGATTGGGGGTCTTATTAACATGGGGGTCTGATTGGGGGTCTTATTAACATTGGGGGTCTGATCTAAGGTCTGATTAACATTGGGGGTCTGATTAAGGCTCTGAGCTGAGATCTTATTGGGGGTCTTATTAACATTGGGTGTCTGGGCTAAGTTCTGATGAAATATTTTTTTTACTTATTTTCCTCTTCTAAATCTTAGGTGCGTCTTATGGTCAGGCACGTCTAAAGGGTGAAAAATACCGTAGATTATTGTATTTTATTTTTGTTTTATGTGTCCAAAGATATAATAAACGTCGGCAAAGTGCTGAATCTCTGGAATTTTGGATGTATTGAACCCTGGGACCAGGTCCTGCAGTTTCGAACACCTCAATACAAAGTTCATGGTATAAGGTGAACTGATCGTTCTGTTTTTTTTTTTTTTAATATGCTCAGCAGCTTGCATGTTCTCTTCCTTCTCTCAGTCTGACATATCGATAGTGCAATCTAGGAGGTCACAGCACTCATCCGTTAACTAGCCGTTATCTGGGTGCACGCCTGGTTCTGGTCCTGGCTCTACCTCTGGACCAATATCTTCAGTTTTGTATAAAATTAGACAGCACTCCAGTAATTATGGTGAAATTAAAAGTAATTTTTATTCAGCTGGGCATAGTAGTACTGGACAATACATATGGCGACGTTTCAGGCTCTCAGTAGCCCTTCCTCAGGCCAGGTGATGTCCACTTATGAACTGTCTAATTTTATACGAAACAGTCTGATATATTGATCTCATAGTGAAGTGGCCCAGACATCACTCATTCATCCCTACTTCTAAATTGCTAAAAATATACAGCTACAGCTCTCTCTAGACAGTGGACGAGGGTGTTTTATACTGTTTTAGACTGTTTTCTATGCAGAGGAGAAAGGGGTTGACAAGAGCTAATCGCAATGCTCTTTAAATTTGTGGGATAACCCCTTTAAGCTATCCACAAATGATGCAGAATTTGGACTTCATAGTCCTTTCTCTATTTGCAGATGACACAAAGTGCTGTAATGTGGTAGACACAATGTGCAGAAAGTCATATCGCTACAGAGTGACCTACTGTAGATAAACCAGCCAAATGGGCAGCCAACTTAAAGAATTTATATACAATTTGAGGCAAAGCATAATCATGCTAATGGACCACTATCGGTAGGAGTTGGGTGTAACTGTTCGTAATAAACAAAATTGTAGCGTGCAAAGCCAGTCTGCCGCATCAAAAGCCAAGAATATATTGTCCTATATTAGGAAATACGTAGTTTACAGAGAATTTCTAGAGAAGCAATTAGTAATTTACCCCCGTCATTCATGTTTGGGCACCAGCCCATAAAAAAAAGATATCGGGGAGCAATTAAGTGTTCAAAGACGTTACGGAAGGTCCTTATTGTGAAGAAAGGTTATAAAAGTAAAATTTATTGACCATAGAGGAAGATATGAGAGTTTATATAAACTGGCCCCATAAAAACCAGTGGATTAAGTTATTATTTTGTGGTTCCCACAGAAAACACGGGGTCAAAGCTTACGGTTAAAAGTACAATTTCATCACGAAGGTCCAAAATTGATACTTTACTGCCAGAACCATAAAGTTAGGGAACCTGATCCCAAAGGAGATGGTAATGGAGGAAAGTGTAGATAGACTGAGGCTCTGTCACCTGGTCCCAGCATACCCTAAATAATCTACTAGAAGACAAGGACTTTTCCAGAAGAACGGGAACAGTTGAGTGCGCACGCGTCGTCATACATGCGCGTGCGCACGCGCAGGATCTCAGCAGTAGGCCAGCGAGTCTAGCGCTGCCAGTTAAATCCATTGGGGGCATTATTAGAACATGCAGGGCAATGGGGGCGTGGCAGAAGCAGTGCTCAAAAAGCATAACCCAGCCTCCGAGTGCTCCAGTTGCTCATTTAAATATTTATAAAAGTTGCTTTTACAGCTAAAACGGACCTCAGAGAAGGGAATGAAAGGTATGCTTTTTATCAGTGTTAAGAGCCCTACCTGGTTATATGACTATTAGGGTATGCTGGGTTAAAGTTATACAAAAAAATTTAGACAAGTACATTCAAAGTCACAGATGTACATCCATAAAGCTGGCATGTATACAGTCTACTACACCAGTGGTCCCCGACCTTTTTTTCCCCAGGGACTGGGGGGGGAAGGCTGCTCCGCTGGTCGACATTGACTGATTCACGCAAGGTGCATAATAAAATATATAAATATAAAATGCCCCTATACAGAGCCCCCCATATAAAATACCCCTTCTTTGTGGCTTCAGTAGATGCCCCCACAGTGCCCTCAATAATGTGCCAGTACCAAGTGCCCCCACAGTGCCCCCCAATAATCAATAATGTGCCAGTACCAAGTGCCACCATAGATGCCCCACAGTGCCCCCCAATAATGTACCAGTAAGAAGTGGCCCCACAGTGCTCCCCAATAGTGTGCCAGTACCAAGTGCCTCCATAGATGCCCCCACAGTGCCCCCCCAGCGTCCCTCCCTGTATTTGTACAAATTTACAAAAAAAAACACTTATACTTACCTCCATACCTCTTTCAGCGATGCAATGCAGGCCTCTTCCGACCTGTGTTCTGCAATGACATCATCGCACCGTCTGAGCCGGCCTCTCATAGGCTGCAGGCACTAGGCCTGTAGCCTATTAGAGGAACGGGCAGGGGAGACACCTCTCCCTCCCCTGCCCCGCAGCACAGGCATCTGGATCCACAATGAAAGCGCTTATCTCCATGTCCCCTGCCACCGCCCTCCACTGGTGACCAGGGCCCTGATTGACCGGTGGTTGGGGACCACTGTACTACACTATATGGCACCAATTGTAGACATTAGCCTTGGGCCTCTGCAGTTTGAAACAGCAGAAGCCCAGTGGCTATGGAGCCTTCTGTACATTTATGGTGCTGGTAATGCAGGGATTAAATAAAAGGTTAGGGTGGGTTCACATCCCATATTTTCCATCTGTTTAATGTACTGTATATGGAATACAAAACCGCAGCACACCACACTTTCTATCATGAAGAGTCCAGTAAAAAAAAATGTATACGTTAACATACAGTGGCATGCCTAAGGTGTTTGGCACCCGGGTCAGGTCCTTTCTCTTGACCTCATTGTGCAACCTTCACAGTAGTTTTGTCCAGATATGTGCCACCTTCAGAGGTAGCTATTCCAACATTGTGTCCCCTCTTGGTAGTTATGTCTACACTGTGCCCCCTCACAGTACTATTGCCTTTATTGTACAACGTTCATAGTAGTTATGCCCACATTGTGTCCCCTTAAAGTACTTATACCTTCATTTTGCCCCTTTCAGTAGTAATGCCCTGTCTGTGCCCCCTTCACCTTTGTAATGCCCTCTTTGTGCCCCCTTCATAGTAGTTATGCCCTCACTGTGCCTCATAACAGTTATGCCCCTCACAGTAGTGATGCCCTCTGTGCACCTTCACAGAAGTAATGCCCATTTTGCCCCCTTCACAGTAGTAATGCCCACTGTACCCCTTCACAGTAGTAATGCCCACTCTGTGCCCCATAACAGTTATACCCACCCCTTCATAGGAGTAATGCCCTCTGTGCCCCCTTCATAGTAATGCCCATTTGGCCCCTTAATAGTAGTAATACCCTCTGTGCCTCCTTAATAGTAGTAATGCCCTCAGTACCCCCTCCATAGTAGAAATGCCGATTGTGCCCCTTCACAGTAGTAAAGCCCTCTGTGCCCCCTCTGTGTTAATGAAACAAAACACAGTAACTACTCACCTTGTCCTGTTCCTGATGCTCACATTCCATTTTCCCCTACAGACACAGATCGCTCTTCAGCACTGTGAGGAGGACCTTAGGCAGATTCCAGGGCTGCAGGCTTCTACCACACAGGCCAGTGCACAATCCGTGTCTGCAGGCTGAATGGTGGAGGCAGGGAGCAGAAGGCTTCTCCATTCAGTGCAGGGGAGACGGAGAGCAGGGAGCTGAGTGACAGGACAAAATGTGATGTTGTAACACCCCAGAGTGGTGTTACCACACCTACGCCTGCTACTGTCTTCTATGAGCTAACACTATTTCATCTATACATTTTCTTCCAGATCCTACACACTGTGCATACCTCATAATGTTATGCAACTGTTTATTATATGTCATATACCTGGTGTACCAGCAGGTGGCAACAGACAAGGCAGAACTGTCGTTTCTTCAGAATGGACCTTTCCATGCCATTCCAGGTCCCCTTCCCCCATGAAAGGAGTGAGCGAGTCCCACTTCCTGCATGAAGGTGGGGATCTAGTTCAGCTTATCCCCATCAATGTCAGCTAGAGCACCTTCAGCTCTGCTTGGCCAGAGAGGCAGAATTATAAAGCCTCAGAAGCCAGGAGGTGTTTCCCTGGCACCAACCTAAGTTCGACCATAGAGAAAAGTGT